>PVKE010038079.1:0-15603 GCA_004027555.1 Craseonycteris thonglongyai
ATATATATATATATATATATATATGATAAATAGCCACCTGCATGCTTAGTTGTAATACATTTTTTAAACAAAGGCAATGACTGAAAGGTGTATAATAAAGACAAACATCTTGGTGAAATAGCGGAAGTCTGTGTGTATGTGAAGCTCTAGAAAAGAGTGAGATGACCACAGATCCTGTGCTTATGATGAAAAATAAATTTACTTAGATTTCCGTTTCATTAGCTGTAGTATGTGATGTGAATTTACTTAACTTGTGTTGACAAGAAAGAAATTGGTGGAAAGCCTAAGTATTTCTTCATGAATTTATTTTTATGCATTAGGAATGATAACAACAATAATAAAAGCCACAATTATTTATCAACCATCCATGTTTCAGGCTCTGAATTTAATATCATCCCATCATTATGCCTAAATAAATATAAAATTAGCTTTTATTATGTCATTTTTAGATGGGGAAATTTAGTCTCAACTGAGTGAAATAAATGGTTTGTCTATTAGCCAAAAGATCAAGGAGTCCCAAACCCTTGATCTGTGACTTCAAGGTTCATATGTCTATGTGCTTAACCACCATCCTTCATCCAATATAGACATTCATATCTTCTTCAGTAATTGTAGCTTGTTAGAAATTTTTTCATAACTAGTTTAACACATGTTGTGAAGATAGGGTGTTCCTTCTACAATCTAGGGCATGATGCCTCAGCAGTGACACTATTAACATTTTGGCCCAGATAATTCAGTGTTGTGAGGAACTGTCATGGGCATTGTAGACTGTTTAGCAATATTCCTTGTCTACCCATTAGATACCAGTAGTACCACCTCCTAGTCATTATAACAAAAAAAAATTCTCCAGACTTTACCTAATGCCCTTCCCAGAGTAGGGAGGTGCCAAAATTGCTCCTGGTTGAAAGCTACTGCTCCAGAGGTACATATGTTCTTCAATTAGGCCACATTCCTGTGTTCAGTATTGAGAATACAAGTTCTGAGGTATCTTCCATGGTATGTATTAACGTAGGATTTTTGTGCATAAACAATAAAAATATCACTTTGCGAATCAGTGTGCTAATGAAACTAAAAAGAATGGGTAAGATTGTTCGTGCTCTGAAATATATATATGAAGGTGGCCCGGACAATGGAAAAATACCCAGCCATTGCCAAAATGACAACAGTTACATGCTGGATTCTTTCTGGACTTCTCCTTTCTTTTCCCCTCTCTCCCTCCACATCTTTCTCTTCCACCACCTTCTTCTTTGGATCTCTCCACTCACCCTGAACCCTCTACACACTCCTTTTCTCTTAATTTTTCTTCTTTCCTAATTATCTCCTTTTCTTCTCTCTCCCCTCCTTTATTTTTCTTTTTCTCTGTTCCTCTCCCTCTTTTCCTTTCTCTCCCATCCCTCTATTAATTCATTTTTTTCCTTCCTGTCTCCTTTTCCTGCTAAAACAGGTTAAAATGATGCACTTTCTCTTTTCAGTATATGCTTTTAACTGAGTCTTGAATATTCTAGTCACTTTAATATTTGAAATTGAAAAAAAGTAAAAGTATTTGATTGTGAATTTGCATAAAAATTTAGACTAGAATGGTTCCTATTGCATTTTCTACAAATAGTTTTGAAAAGTCTTTTATTTTAACAAGAAATTACATACTTCCATTGAGATTAAAATGAATCAACTGCTACAAATGATGCTCGAATTTAAAAATGTATCTTATACTGACCTTAATTTTGTGTAGATAACATTTTCCTGATAGTTTTACATTCTTCACTAAGATAAAATACCCTAGAGCGTTTTACATCCAACAATTTAAATAACCCTTATTAAACACAATAAACCAAGAACATTCACAAACATTTACTGGTTTAAAAGCCTTTTTTTTTCCTTTCTTTTAAAAAATTTTTTTTGTACACAACTTCTTTGAGTCAGGGGGAGCTCCAAGATAGTTACAATGAAAATAAATAATACTCCCCCCCACATTTTGCTGTTTTTTCTTATTTGATGAAAACAAAGAGTTTTTAAGTGGTAAGAGGAACCCCTTGCAATAAATACAGGCAAATTACAAATCAAAAGGCAGCAGCCAAACTGTTTAGATAACAAACATAATAAGATTTAAAGTCAGAAGAATATTTTTGTTCACTTTTGATTATCTTACCTACTTACCCATTGTATTAAAAAGAAAAAAAAAAACACAATATAGATGTGACTGTTTTGTAATGAAATCCATAAATAGATTCTTGGAAATCATGATATTCTCTGAAAATAATATGAAATCTAAGCAAGTTATTGAGGGGAAAAGAAAAAACAAGATTGCTGACAAATATGTGAAAAGAGCAGATAGCTCTATTCTTTTTTGAATCTGCTCTTCTCTTACATCTTTTAACACATTTAGGTGTACAAGTAATTTCACTTCTGTCTCTGAGCTGGGGCAGAAGCAGAGGTGCCTCGGTATACAAAAATGACCAGAAGGTGCCTCTGAAATTCTGTGTACATTTTGTTTAGCTGTGCCTATGTCATAGAATGAATACCACTTTTGTAAAGATTGTTTCCACCTAAAGCTAACCAGATTTTTTCCACCTAAGAGGTAAAATAATCCCTCTGATCTGCATTTGAAGAAAACAGAACCAATAACTACTTCCAAGAGTTTTTTCGTTTGTTTGTTTGTTTGTTTCAGGGAGAGATGCCTCGTGAATGCTCTTACTGACAGCACAATAAACAATCTGCAAAAGAGAGTTTTAAATGACTTTTGCACTGCAATTCCCATAAAGCTTTTCTGCTGTTCTTGGTTATTTTACCTTAATGCTAAACTTTCTTCTCCAGCTTATTTTTCTTGATGTTTCCATTCATTCATTAGGTATGACTGTAAGAGAACGGTAAAGTTTGGACATGTGAAATTGTAGCTTGTAATATTCAAAAACCAAGAGTATAAATATGAATTCTATCTGAGAGAGTTTTTAAAGAAAATTAATACAGCGGTTTGCAACTTAATGGATTCCAATCTAAACTCTACGAAAAGTCGTCTTAGAATTTTAAAGGAAGCTGAGACGGTTTAGTGGGTTAAGCACTCGCCTTGCATTCCTGAGATCTGAAGACCGAATCCCAGCCCCAACCCATGTGGACCCATATACTAAACTGGGTGACCCCCGGTTTGGTTCTTGCCAGGGCGAGCCTCCAATGTGGGAGGCCCCTGGTTCAGTCCCCAAATTGTAAGGATGTGCCTCCCATGCAGGAGGCCCTTGGCCTGGTTCCAGCCTAGTGTGAACCCTCCTCCCCTTACCCCCCATTTGTGTGGAATGAAACAATGTCAAAAACTGATGACATGCAACTATGGAGACTGCTCTGGGTCCTCCCCTTGCTCACTGTCTTTCTCTGTCTGTCTCTCTCTCTGCCCAAAACAATAAAACTAAATCTTAAAAAAAAAAATTTTTTAACCAAGTTAGAGTTTTTCTATATCCCAGGCAAAAATTCCATTATGCTATCTCATTCATTCAACTATATAAGAATGTTAGAGGATGTCCCAGATCCTCATCCAAGATCTGTTTAGGATTTTTACAAATAGTTTCTGTCTTCTATGATAGAGGCTCTTTCTATGATTAAAGACATTTAAACAAATAGTAGGCAGGATCTTCTGGTCCATTTTGCATTCATGAGATTTTTCAAGTTCTATAAAAAGGAAGCCATCTTCTAATCCCAGCATGACTAATGCTTTTCTGGGCTGTGGTCACAACACTCTGGGCAAAAAAAAAAATCAAACTCTTAGCTTTAGATGTTTTGCCTTTATTCTATGCCACCGTTGGAGATCTTTATAAAATAAAAACTTGATCAGGACGGACCTTGTTTTACACAAGCTTTGCCTGGAAAAGGCAGTGAGTGGGTGGAGGAGCTTGAAGGTTAATGCCGGAACACAGTTCAGTTACTCTGCTTCTCCCTGTTCCTAGGCATTTCATCTGAGTTATTTATAAATAGATGCATTAGATGTCCTTTTATTTTGAATAAGTGTGTAGTTTTAATTAGGCAAGGTATGTAAGCATTTTAATTAGTGATCTAAGTATACCATCTGAGATTTTTCCCCTCAGAAAATAAAACTAATTTGATTTCTTCATTAAATATAAGGGCAGTAAAATCTTATGAATAGATTTTCAGCTCAAGAAATTGAGGTATTTTGGATAGGTCTATAATATACGCACAGAATATTTCCTTTTAAATTTCTCCAAGCTAATGAAGCATGAGGAAGTAATGAAGTTTAACCACAACTTGTTAAGTGTGGTGCAGTTTTTCAACCCGACAAAGGAAAGGAGTTTTTAGGTTAATGCTGTTGCTCTGAATTAGAGCTTTTTAAATTTAGTATAGAAAAAGCATGAGTGTGTGTTTTATATGACATGGAATGAGAAACACATCCTTTCATACCATGTCAATATATCTGACCCTTTCTTTTCTGTCACTATATATGTGTTCAACTATAAAACTGGGGCATGAGAGCAGCAGAAAATATCTTTAACTATAAAGATTGCATGCTGTAGAGACTGCACGTTTCAGAATGTCTTTCATTCATGCAAATCACAGGTTTTCCCAAAGGTTTTTCATTGCAATTAGCCAACTTAATTTTGCTATGATATTGCTCATAAGCCTCAGCTTTCTTACATAGAAGTTAAACCCAGAATGATAGCATAGCGACAACAGACAGGTGGCTAAAAGGGGTAGTAGAGATGGAGGGTGAGAATCATGGCTATGGTGTGGGGGTGGGGCTGAGCCATGTTATTTATGCTCTTGATAATTCACTGTCATTATCTGCAATATACACACTGTATCTACTATGTGGTGGGAAAGTTTTAAAGAATGTACAGAGTCATTTGGGATCAAATAAGACCTCATTAAAAGGTAGTTAATATCATTTTATTATCTTTGCTCTTTAGCCATTGCTTTCTCTTTGTCTTCTTTGTGTTTTCTTTTATTGCCATTGGTTGAACCTCTACCCTAGACAGCTCACACTTAATTTACAAAGTATCTTTTTTTACTTTTCAACAGTAGTCAATAGGAATCAGTTTGACTCATCTGAGATTATCTATTTCATTCTTTTATAATGTGGCTAATCTGGGAGGCTTAACATAGAGTTAAAATTAAAGCACAATATATAATCATTTTACCATAACTATAAAACATGTTTAAACTTTAGATTTATTGGAAATGCAAATACTTCTGTCACATGTTTCTGGAGGGACCCAATTAAATAATCTATATTTTGAGCCATTCTTTGAGAAACTTTATTCAATGTATCTTAAAAACCAAAAGTGTTTTATGAGTGAGAACGCTTTTTCACATTATCTTTGTGTGTCTTTGTACGATTCTATTTGAGGATAAGTGTGCTTTCAAAATACGGTGTGCATTCAGATAAAAACAAATGTGGCCATGCAAATCAAGTGAAAGCAAAAAAATTTAAGACAGATTTCAGACTCATGAGATGTTTCCTTTTTGATGCACAGCTAAAGTTCCCCTATATGGTAGTAATCATATTGCAATATTTAAATATATTATATCAACATGCTATACACCTTAAATGTATGCAATGTTATACATATGTCAGTTATATATCAATCAATCAATAAATAGATAAATAAATACATATTTAAAAAATAAAGTTACTCTTAATTGGGAATGAAGAAAGATGTGATTTGATAGGGACAAATAATTGCTGAACATCATCTGGAAATAAATATTGTGTATTTTAGTGCACTAATTTTGAAGATATCTTTCTTCTTTTTATAATCCAATTCATGGAACAAATCACTGAAACTGCTCTTACTCTGTAATGAAGAATTAATTTCTTTTCATCTAAGTTTCTATAGTATAATCTACATCTTTTTGTTACAATACTTATCATGTTACATTTTAGTGATTAAAGCATTTACCTGCCTTACTCAAATAAGCCTCCAATAAATAAGTGATTGTATTTTTATATTCTTGTCTCAGGAGGCCACCTAGCTTAGAATAACTCCTCTGAGAATATTTATTTTTCTTGTTACTATATAGGTATATACAGTTTTCTTAAAAATTGATATGGAACTTGGTCTTAGAGGGCCCTTCCATAAGTTACTGTTTGTGAAACATTTTGCAAAAAGTAAAAATTTATCTAGGATTTCATAGATTGGCAGAAATTAGAGATGTAAGAATTATTTTAGTAGGATGAAATTATAAGCTACTTGTTTTTAGATATTTTCATGTTCCCTAATCTTTTGGCAGCTTAACTACTAGGACTATATGTTATACAAGCAAGTGGAAGCATTTAGTTCAAATTCCTGAACTAAATAGCATTGTTTTAACTTCTCTTTTTGTTGCACAATGGGTACTTATTGATAGCAGAGGGGAAGAGTTCCCGGATGTCCTCTGGTTCCCTTCCTGTGCTGTGTGCCCAGGTAAAAAACACAGGTTGCTGCATTTTTTCTAGCTGCTCCCTGTCGGTGTAAAGAAACTAAACAAATCTGATTTCAGGAACTCTTTTATGTTGATTATTCCTGAGAGTGCACAAGACCTTCTTAATAAATGAGGCAATTAGATTTAATTGGAGGGGTCTTCTGACTACACACAATCAGGATGGAATCTAATTAAACCATTTTGTTTTGTATAAGGCTGTTTCTATATCCTCTTCTTATGCCTTCACGATTGAGTTTCCCAAAACCTCTTTTCTCAGAGAACTTAGAATATTCTGCAAAGTAAAATCTCATTTTTAATAGTTAAAAAAAGCTAAAATACATTAATACATTTAGCCTTAGGTATTTGATGGACAATTATTACTATTATTATTATTATTATTTTAGATTTTGCAAGGATAAATCAATTCAGCTAGCATTGAGTGAATTTCCATAGGATCCTGTGACTGTGTCCCAGGGCTCTGGAGACGGACAGCAGAATTTCTATGATCAGAATTGTTTTCTGCTTCATGTTAGAGAAGTATTCGCTTGTGTCTGCTCCTCCTCCTTCATTTCCTCATGTATGCACGTCTGTGGGTGTGCATGTCTTGTGCGAAACATGAGAACATTCTTATCTCCATAGCTCAGTTAATTTTGTAAGAGACAGCAGCAGTCATAACATAAGGAGATATTTTTGGAATCAGACACTGAACCAAGCCAAATATTTCATGTATGTCCACATGGAGCTGAAAAACATTGCTTTTGAGTTTCATGGAGTCCCTTAAATTGAAGTAAATGTAAAGTAGGCTGCAAGGTCACTGGAGAGTATTTCCTTCTTATTTCCTTCTGTTTGTACTTGAATTTTCAGTTCATGTAAAGAATTATTCTGTGTGCCATGCAGGAGCTCTCTTATATTAAACAACTTAAGGACTGATAGCATATTATAGAGAATGGTAATGCTCGGGGCAACTGCAAAGTTCATTATTTTGGAGTAAACTGAGTGATAGGAAGACCTGAAATTACATTAAACAGCTAGAGAAAAAGTTACAGAAATCATTACTGATGGGGGAACTGATATCTTTGGGGACTTTGGGGCTATACAGTAGATATTCATTTATCTATCACTTCTTAAAAAAAATTAAAACTTTCTAATTCAACTTAATGTATTTTTTCACTCTTTAACTCATATAACAAGTGTATATTGTGTCCTACCACATCCCTGGCATTATGCTAGATGCAGGCGATGCAAAGGTGAACAAAATTAATGCTATACTCATTTTTGTAGAATTTGCAGCCCTTAAATGTGTGTGTATGTGTGTGTGTGTTTGCAATGATGGTAAGAGATATGGTAAGAAAAACAAAAAAAGGGGGATATTTAATAGTTTTAAAAAACAACAAAAACCTAGTTTGGCTCCAAGAGGCAGAAAATCAAAGTGACAGTTAATCTGAGATTGGAAGACTGAATGAGAATTGATTAAGTAAGGGTGGGAGGAGGAATGCAAGGGAGTGGGGGATATAATGGGTTGAGATCTTGAAGCAAGGAGGAAATTGGCCCATTTAAGGAACAAATTGAATTGGGGACCATTATGTCTGGGCCTCAGAACAGCAGGTAATACTCTGAGACAAGATGGTAGAGTTAACTATTAATGTGCCATGGTGCCATTTTAATGTGGAAAAAGAAAAAAGAAGTACATACTTGCTTTTGCATGTATTTAGCTCTTTCTGGCATATACTCGTGCATCATACATAACAATTACTTTTGTAAATTACTGCTTATAATTTCATAGAAACTTTTCTGAAAAACCCAGGCATAATTATCCTTCAAACAGAGTGCTGCCTTGGTAATTAGTGTATATTGTCTTGCAGCCATTAATTTATTTGTTCAACCAACTTGCCAAGATACCAGTTTGTTCTAGAGACTACACCAGATGTTCATATAGGGGATAGATGGTACATATCACGGTGTTACTGCCCTCAGGAAGTTTGTAATATGGAGGGACAACAACTATCTCACTGTTTTGTAATATTGTTAAACTTTCTATTTTAGAATATAGGTTTACAGAACAATTGTGAAGATAGTACAAAGGATTTCTATATATCTCACATCCAGTTTCCTTTATTATTAATATCTTACATTGGTATAATCCATTTGTCATGATTAATAAACCAATATTAATACATTATTATTAACTAAAATGCATACTTTATTCAGATTGCCTTTACTTTATACCTACTGCCCTTTTTCTATTTCAGGATCCCATGCAGGGAATCCCACAGCATTAAGTTGACATGTTTCCTCAGGATCCTTTGGCAGTAGGGAAGTTTCTCATTTGCTACCTTTGATGATCTTAAATCATTGAGGTGATTTGATCAGGCATTTTGTAGAATGTCCATCATTTGGGCTTTGCATGATGTTTCTCTCAAGGTTAGACTGAAGTTCTGGGTTTTGGGAGGAAGATCACAGAGGAGAAGTATTTGCATCACATCATATCTAGAAGAACAGCACACCATCAGCATGACATCATTGTTGATGACTTTGAGCACCAGGCTGAGGTAGTGTCTGTCTCTGAAGTTATTTGTTCTACAGCATGCTAGAAAGTATGGTAGGGGAAGGAAGTGGCTATGCACAGTCCACACTTAAGTAGTAAGTACCGGTACTTATGCCCCACTTACTGGGGGGAGGAGTATCTACATAAATGATTTGGAGTTCATATACATGGAAAACTTGTCCTTTATTTTCTATTTATTTATTTTCATATTTATTTAGCTATTTTTTGTATCAGTGTGGATTCATGACTATTTATTCTATACTGTGGGTTATAATCCATACTACTTTAGTTATTTTGTTGCTCAAATTGTTACAGCTTTCTTGATTGGGAACTCTTTTACTTGGTCACTGCTGCCTTTTGACTTACCCTTTTACCCTCACCAATTGCACCCCTCTGCTCCTAGCATGTTCTTATTTTTTGGCACCAGAAGATGATTCAGGCTCATCTTGTGCATTTCCTGTCTCAGTACCAGAATCAGTCACTTTTCCTAGAATAATATATTTTTGTTTTATATATATATAACATATATGTTTTTAAAAATTTTGAATTATTTCAATTGACTTTTTGCTTATTTGTTATAATCTGTATATTCCTTGGACTAAAATCATGTTTAGTTGCATACTATGACTCATTAGATACTTGTTCAAAAAATAAATTAATTGTCCAAATATTCTGATGCCCAGGTAACTCCACATTTATGTTTCCTTGTTTCTATAATAATTCTTTTTATTGATTTTCATGATTTCATAGGCAGTATGCTAAAAGGTTTTTATCAATTAGATTATTAAAATCTCCCAATTCCTATTAAGTTGGTGCCATTTTATTGACTTTTTATAGGTGAGGAAACCAAGGCACAAAGAGGTTAACTTAATGACACAACTGGAGAGCGGCCAGCAGGAGACTGGGGTGACAGACTTGATACAAAAACCCAAATCAGGCCCAGTCTCCTTAAACAGCATGTTCTCTTTAAGCCTCCTGTCTGGTTGCCATTGTATAGGGGTCTTTTTGGTAACCGTGGTAGCTTCTTGATTTATACAAGCACCAAACCCTTATCTTTCAGTGGTAGAGGTTCACCCAGATTTTTCCATCTTCCTCCTAGATATGTTCCTTTGACTTTTCAACTCACTTTCCTCATTGTGGTATGAAGACACCCTAGTTCTTACTTTATTAACCCACAGCACCAACACTCAAAACAACCACACAGATTCTCTTTTTTTTTTCTTTTCTTTTTTTGAAGAGCCTGCTGGATATACTTTCCATGAGAAAAAATATAGGTAATAACAAAAGTAACAGCGGTTTAAAAGTTCATAAAACACTGATTCTTTATCTACTATTCCTGACTCCTTCACAGAGAATAAGTTGAAGCAGTAATTAGGCTTTGAAATACAATCTCCCTCCTCCATCATGAACTCCGAGAAGTCGCATTGTTCTTTCTGCTCTTGCTTAGGCCACTTGGGAGATAAAATCACCACAATTGCCAGGCAATCATTCTCCTGTTTCAAACCAATGGCTAGAATCCCTGAGGCCTCCAGGTGAGTGGCACTTAATTCACTACGCCTCCACCCTGATTAGAAATAATTCCCTTGTAAATTCCCTTACCCTTATCCTTTTGAGAAAAATTACAAGTTCTTACTTTTCTAGTAAACTTCTATGTTAAAAATTCCTACCCTTTCCTCTGGACTTTTGAAATTTTCTGCCTTAGATTCTGTGATGTTTCCTATAGGCTTTTGTTTTGGATTCTAGATGTTGCTAATCCGATTAAGCATCCAGATAATCACTTTAACTTTGCCTTTTTGTCAGACATTCTTCACAGTAATTTACCAATGCTGCAGTTCTCTGTGATTCCTGAAGACCAGGTGTGCATGGGATATGCCAGGAATGCAGCATTTTTGAGATTTCCAATTGATAAAATAGTTAATAGTAACATTTTTTATTGTATATATAGGTATTTTCCCTTATGAAGACTATTCAGCTTTTAATTTTGATCTGAAGTTTTTCCTTAGCTCACCTAGAACTGGAATTTAATAAAAGACATTCTCCTAACTCTGTTCATGGAGCATGGGATTGTTTTGATTTATTATACTGGACCTACCCTGAGGGCCAATAAAGTTCAGGAAATGCATATAAACAGACCAATCATCTTAAATCTTATAAAAATCATTTGGCATAACAACTGCTCCAAGAAACCTTAAGGCCCAGATAGCTCTCACCTAGAGTTGGTTTAAGAATGTCTCATGCTCCCCAAGGGTTTTGGAAAGGAATGTGCCTCTGAATCCCAGACACATATCGATATTGATGATAGTTAGTTTATAGGCATTCACGTGCTTTTAACCATACGTAAGTATCTTCTCTATTTTGGACTCTCACTCACTTGATAAAACCTATCTATCAATCAAAGGGTAGCTGTTCATAGAAATGAGAACATTTTTAGTTACAAATAGTAAAAACAAACAAGTTAGATTAAGCCACAAAGGAGAATTTGTTCTAAGGACATACAAGCAGATATGCTATTTAGAACTCGAGGAAGGCAGTGCAGGAATGCAACAGGAAATTGAGAGACTTCTAGAATTAAAATCTCAATTCCTCTCCCTCTCCCCTTCCCCATTCTTGTCTCTCCCTCTCTCCCTTTCTCTCCCTCTCCCTCTCCATGCTCCCTTTTTCTCTTTCCCTCCCACAAAGCCTCTCCTCTCCTCTTTACTTCTTCATGGGCATCTGCTTTCTACTCTCCCCGAACTCCTTATAGTCCAACTTTCCTTGCTTATTAGTTCACATGGGAAAATATGGTTCATCATGTGCTTTTTACATGGTGAAGAGATTAACTCCAGCTGTGATTAGTATCTCCTATTTCCAATTCCAAATCCCAATGAAAGAAATTCTGATGGCCTCATCTGCCTTTCTCAGAGTTCAAAGCCTCAGGTACAAATTTGACTTTTGGGGACCAATCCAATAAGTCAGAGTTTGGGCAGATCATAGAAGCCATTCAGGGTAGTTAGAGTTGAAAACAAAGACATTTACAGGTATTAGAAGATAGGAAATGTGAAGGGCAGAAAGGAGCCCTTTTACATTAGAAATACTAAAAGCCACTAGAAATAGAAATTCTGTCATCACTACCTTTCTCTTTTACAGCAGCAACCTTCTGAGTATATAATCAGCAGGAAACTGACAATTGATTGATTGATTGATAAGTTGGCAGTGTTCCGGAAACTCAAATGATTATGTTATATCGTTTATTATATAACTGGTAAACTATGCTGCCATAATTGCTGCAGTAATCAGATCTGGAACTTTTGGAAGGCACAGGTCTTTGTCTACCATTGAAACAATCAATAATTAATAATACATCATAAATCCTCAGTTTGAGATTCACATAAAATATTGCACAAAACAAATACATGTGTAAAAGAAGAATGTAAGAAAACAAATGAATACCATCACCATGAAAAAATAATTTGGTAAGATGAAAATCATATTAGATTTCCTGATTTCATTTTGTGAATTATTGTTAGTGTGCCTAGAATGATATGCTATCCACAATGGAGGCAGACCATTTAGCTAATAAATTATTTTAAGGTAAAAATTATATATATGAGTGTCTTTTATTATGCTACAATGAATTAGTTATAGAGAATTTCAAAAACTGTTTAATATATATAACAAATTACTATCTTGAATTTATATTTTCTTTAAATGAAAGTAGTTATAATGTCTAAGATACACTTTAACAAATATTATCTAATACATAACATACATATATGTGTGTGTGTATATATGTGTGTGTATATATATATATATATATACGCAATGTGTTTGTATATATGTATATATACATATATATACACAAAATACATATACTTACAAAAACACACACAAACACACACACACAATCATGAGGGCTCTCCAGAAAGTATCCAGACATGTAACTGTTCTTGTTATATTAACAATGGCTGGAGGTTTTCCAGACAGCATGCATATATATATATATATATATATATATAGTATCTATGTATCTATCCATCTATCTATCAACCATCTATCTATGTATATTTCACTTGATTCTTACATTGTTTTACCTTTAACTTTTAGATGAGTTAGCAAAAATTTGGAGTGTTATCTAATTACTCAGTTACTTAAATAAAAAGTAATAAAGCAAAGGTTTTATCCTTTTATTTTATATATTGTAAATTTATGTACTTTAAAAAAAAATTAGGACTTTGTTTAGAGCAGTTTTAGCTTCACAGCAAAAATTTATAAAAGGTACACAAATCTTTCATATACCTTCTGCCCCCACCTATATGAGGTCTGACAATTAGGTTCACATATTTGCTACAGTGCACTTACGTTGGCAGCACTGTACAAACAACTCAGTAAGGTTTCATAACCTTGGTAGATCAGTGTCTCACAGCTGTGTTAATGTCTATGTATGGCGGAGTCTTGCTGCATGGTGTTAATTATTGTTGCATGTTTTTTCGTTTTTGCCATTGCAAGAATGTCAGAGCTTGAGTTTGCCAAGACCTTTTAGAGAGGCAAGATGATGTTTGGGGCTGTGTTATCACTGATGAAGAAACATGGGTGTACCAATATGATGACCCTGAAACAAAGCGTCTAAGTGCCCGATGGAAATCATCTGATTCTCCATCACCAAAAGAGTTCGGTCAGTTGAAATCAAGAGTCAAAACAATGTTGATAATTTTTTGACATCAGAGAAATTGTTCATTATGAATTTGTACCAACTGGACAAATAGTCAACCAAGTTGACTATTTGGAAGTGCTGAAAATGTTGCTTGCTAAAATTAGGCAAAAATGACCTGACCTTTTCGTCAACAGCTCATCGCTTTCCTCACAACAGCTCATCGCTTTCCTCACAACAATGCATCAGCTTTCAGGGCACTGTCTATTGAGGGAGTTTTCAGCCAGTTAACAAATAACTGTGTTGCAACCCCTACTTACTCACCTGATCTAGCCCCCAATTACTTTTTTCTTTACCTGAAAAGGAAATACTGAAAGAGAGATATTTTGATGACATTCAGGACATCAAAGATAATATGACGATGCCTCTGATGCTCATTCCAGAAAAAAGAATTCCAAAAATTACTTTGAAGCGTAGACTAGAAACTGGCATAGGTGCATCTCTTACCAAAGGGAGTATTTCAAAGATGACCGTATTGATATTCAGCAACAGTATATGTAGCACTTTTTCTAGGACAAGTTTGCGAATTTAATTGTCAGTCCTGATATACATAAAATCTTTTGGTTTTTTTACTCTATGATTTTACTGTAGAAAACCAACAAAAGAGGTACAAACCTGTAGAGTGATGGAAGACATCATCAGCTTCAAATAATATATCAGGTACAATAATACAATAATTCAACTAAGTTTCTGGAAATTGTATATGAGCATAAATAGACAAGTGTGAACTAGTTTCTTAAAAGCTGTCATCTGTTCTCTTACTTCAAAATTCATATATATTCAGATATTTTTTAATTTCTTCTTTTGGAATATCCTTTGAACTGTGCTCAATTCGTTTAAATTCAACTAATCTTGGCATGTGGCCATTCTTAGCGAGTAGACTTGGTTTCTAGTAATAATCAAAATTCATCTCATGTAAGTGTTAAGTACTTAAATTGGAAAATTATTTTAAGACAAAATGTGTTGTGCCTCTAAATTAACAAGATTGCATCATTCTTATGGCTCATAATCTAGCTCTGAGAGCAAGTCACAGTAATGAATTTCAAAATGTCATTGAAATCAGTAAATAAATATGTGACCACTTTGAAGTAGACAACAAGTATTTGGACACAATAGTTCCCTTATATTTGTTTAAATTTTTACTTTCTAGTAACCAAATCTGTCTTACTTAAAAAAAAAAAAAATGTTTTAGCTTCTTACAAAAGAGGAAATGTGACAGAGCCTACACCTTTACCTACATGCTTTCTAAGCTCATGAAAAAAGGGCAATTATCTTTCCTCTCTTAGTTCTTTTTTATTTTTATTTTTTTAAGGAAACCCTTAGTTCTGATCATTTCTGGTCATGATTTTCTCCGCAAGTCTTCAAAAGACAAACTACAATGTTTCCTCAATCATCGGCTTCATAGAGAGCATCCATTGGACATTGTTGAATTTTCCTACAAATCTTGGCACATAAAATCAGAATAGATTTATAGAGGATAAGACTGGAATTAGCTAAAGTGACTGGGTCATTTGCTGTAGGCAGAACATTTCTGTCACCTAAAATATTTATTAGTTAAGGTAAATAATATTAGAAAAATTATTAAGCATACCACAATTAATGTCAAAATTTCTATGATGTACAAAATATTAAAATGTTAAATAAAAAAGCATATTTGTTCATTTTGTTCCCTGTATTATTGCATGAGGAATCACTCCTTTATAATTGTCCTGAAGTTCCTGGCCTTGGGTGGATTTATGAGGGTTGACAATAGTGTGAGAACACATTAGATCATATAAGTTATCATCTGAGTGTATAGTCACATTTTTTGATTGTAGAACTTTCATTAACTATTATCAATTGGTTCTAAACTCAGGTGACCAGACGTCCCACTTTTGGCGGGACAGTCCCAAATTTTAACAATTTGTCCCGCGTCCCGCGGCGTTTTAAAAAAGTCCTGATTTTTGGAAAGAATGCACGACAAGCTAGGGAA
>PVKE010038080.1:0-15610 GCA_004027555.1 Craseonycteris thonglongyai
TATTAGTTTCCTCACCAGACATCCCACAGTGTCTTTTCTCCTAAGTATCACACAGGGAGACACTAAAATGTTCCCAGTGACGACTTCTTTGTGTCTGTCCTGGCATGATGACACCCATTACACCTAGAGCAATGAGATCTTGGGTTTGTAAGTTAAAAAAACATGTTCCTCTTGCCACTGTGGGTCATGTCTAGAGCTGAGGAGGAGGCCTCTAGTATCGTGGTGACATTCTGAAAGGGGTCCTTTGAGCTGAAAAGCCTGGCTGGGGTGGTGCCTAATTGCTGAGGGAGCTGGAGCAGACACCTCATTGTTCATCATCTATTTCAGGACCTCATCCTCAAAGTAGTTGTGCAGGCACGGCATGTGGGTGACAATACATGTCACCCATACATATGCACGCTCCCTGTGCAGCACCTTCCTCATTGTTCCCTTCTCCCTCCCTCACGTCTTTTCTGCCCCCTTCCCTCTTCATCCCTGTCATCTCTCCATCTTGATCAACTCAGACACTCTTTACTACTGATCAGGATCACACACTTGCTAGTTGACAAATGGAATTTGGAGATAGGAGTCAGGTTTGAGCCCTTCTTTGTTACTCACTAATGGCATAGGCTTGATCAGTTCACTCATCAAAAATTGATTGTCTACTAGGTGCCAGGCACTGTTCTGGGCTCTCAGTCTTATATAGGAAGTGAGCCAAGCAGTCAACTGTGTGTGTGAAGCTCAGGCTGGGGTGAGCATAGACAGACTGTACATAGTAAATTAATTACATAATTTAGATATTGATGAGTGCTGTGGATGGAAGAAGACATGGAACAGGAGGAGTAGGAGGTATGCACAGTAGCATGAGGGAAGATTGCAAGTGGATGATGCCTCCTCACTTTCTTTCTCAGCAAGAATGAGACAATACAGGTGAAAGAGCCATATAAATAAATCATAAACCATTAGATGAACATTTGTATTTTGAGAAATAATGTTAAAATACACTCCTCATTTGGATGATGATGATGATGATAATGATAATAATAATAATAATAGTTGGAAATTCACATTTGTAGAGTTACTTCCTTGTGTCACTTACTGTGTTAATGCTTCACCTTGGAGACTGCCTTTTATATCCAAGATGAGCATCATTACTGCTGAGAAAAGCAAAACTCAAAGTGAAGTAACCCACCCAAGGTCAGTCACAGAGCTGGGGGAATCCAGGCTGAGGGTCCATCTATGTCTCTCCAAGGCTCGTTCCTCAGGGGAGCCAGTATGTTAACCCAGCTGGGTGACCTTTAAAATTTCTTCAGTTCCAAGAGTGTACAACATCTCAGTGATTACTCTGAGCGAGGATAATTGGATGACCCAGAGAAAGATACATCTCTGAAGGAAATGAGTTATTTGGTTTCTAACAAGGTCATTTCTCAGCTCTCTGACAACGTAGATCTCGGGGGACACAGACATCACCATGCTGAACAGTGAGGATGAATGGGGGAGTAGCAGAAACTTTGACTCAAGGGGCGTCCTCCACCTTGTGGGGTACTGGAACCTGAGCAGAAAATAAAAACATGAGGGATTTTGCTGGCACTTGCAAGCCTCCTAATAACAAGACAAGAAGGATGGGTCACAGCTGAAGAAGCAGCTTCTGATAGTGAGGTAATTATCAGAAGGGAGCAGCCCAGGCTTTTTTCTTTAAAGAACAGAGCACTACATGCACAGTTGAAAGTACAGGGTGGCCTAGGAAAGGCAAAAAATATACACATAGATATATATCATTTCAAGTTCCAAGCTTGTGCACAGAAGGAATTGACAGGTGTGTTAAATATTACTCACCAAGAAGTTAACAAGTAAAAAATGTTTTGTTTTTCTCATGCTATTTTCCCAGTGTTTGAGGTTTTGAGATATTCAATCATTTAATATTATAGGTAACATTGTGTTTTTTGGCTGTTACCTTGTGTCTGATCTCTGCCAGGTTATGAATAAAGATAGTCTGATTTACATATGTATTAGCTTCATCTTACAAGAAAATAGCAGCTCCATGTCTCCTATGGACCAGAATCTGCAGTGACTGACAAGGACATTTAAAGTAAGCCCCTGTCACAAATTCTCATTTTGTACTGGTCACAGTGATAGCTCTGCATGAAATTATAGTTGGGGGAAGCTCCTGAGTCTATGCTGAATATCAAGTTTAAGTGTGGTGAGGTCATTTGCTGAGTCTGTGACCCTTCTAATTAGGTAGGGAGTTACTGATACCCCTGCATCCCCACCTCGGGAACACAGTGGCCTCGATCGGCTCTCAGAACAAAAGTTCAGACTGTAACATGCTCTGTCTGGAGGAGGTGGCATCAGCACCCTTTGCAGAAAGGCCTCTCACCTCAAAGGGACATTAAATCGACGGCCCTGGACCCAGGGCCCTCGCATTTACGGTTGTCTGATTAGAAGCACTTGCTTGAACACCACTGCAGTTCCATTCAGCCTCCTGGGAATAGGATAGGCTCCTTCAACCAGAAAGCACTGAACACAGTTTCCTAGTCCAGTTTCCCTGTATGTGTATATAAAATTTCAGCAAGGATTTCTCCTCCCAGACCTAGAAGGACATACCAATTGGAAATTATTTGGCAAGGAAGTGCAAGAATCCCGACTAAGGAGGGACTTGTGAAGGTAGAGCTGGTTCCCTGGGAGGAGACACCCGATGTCTTTTTATTTCCTACAGCACAGATGCTCACCTGTGTTCGGTGAGCACTCTTGCGGTTGGGCACAGAAGAATTACCGTAAGCTCTGAATGAATCCAAATTTTCATTTGATTTCATTTGATTTCAAATGAAATGTCTAAATGCTGACATTATTGGATAATGATTAAGTATTCTGTGAGTGGCCTTGCATACAATGCACCCACATTGCTATGGAAAAGGGGAGATGTCTTTAATAGTCTACTATTTAACTATTAATCCAACAACTCACTGGCTTCTTCCCTATATCCATAGTCATAGGAAAGACTATAAAACAAGATGGACATTTGGCACAAAACTTCAAAGGACATATTTGTTACCTCTTTTCTCAAAAGCCTGGAAACAACTTTATATTCACTCCAAAAGGAGGCATCCTCTGTGATATCACACCAAACATAATTTGCATCCTTATCAATGGAGAGCATCATGAAGAAAAAGTGGCATTTTATGTTGAAAAACAAAACAAAACAAAACACCATTAACAACTCTAAAAACATACTCATTTTTATTAAAATTTCTACACATCTTTAGGTCATTGGGGCATTGCCCAGTAGTCTCCCAAGTTTCAATAGGCAAACTGTTCCCCAGTTTTTCTTCCTGTATTCCTCAACACAGCAATGCAAAAGGTTAACTTGAAATCCACAGATTTGAGTCAGGAGTCAGTGCACCTTCAGCAGATTCATTGTGTGTATTCATCTATAGCTTTCATTGTTAAAAAAAAGTCTCAATTCCAACAAAGTTAGGAATTAATGGCATAGATTCATGGAACTATCACTAGCCCCCAGGACACTGGTCTTTTAATGGACCAATGAGAGGATGGACAATGTGAGATGCAGAGGATGGTAGGTGCTTGAAATGAAGTCATGGGTCCTTAGAAGAAATGCACTGATAAGATTAAGGGAGGAGAGAGTCCCACCAAGTTTTGAATGGGTGAAATCACATCCCATTGTATCCCATTCAGTCTGGTGTCCCATACGGGGGGTCCTTGGCCGAAAGGGGAGTTATCAGAGGGGAACAACCACGATGGGTGTTGTACCAGGAAAGCACATAATGTAAAGAACTGTGGAGGAAAAAGGGAGGAAAGGAACTCTCAGACACAGAGAGTAGGGTTGTAAATTGTACAGCCTTCATGAGCACTCTGTGATGTCGTGGGCTAAACACTTGGGTATTCTACACCTGTGCATAGAGTAGCTTTTACCATGTGTACAAAGAGCCAAGTAGAAGAATTTCATTATAGCATTGTGTATACTAGCAGGAAAAAAAACAACCAAAAGGACAGAAAAGAAAGGAAACAAAAAGAAAAGGAAAGAAAAGAAAATCTACACATTTATCAACAGGAGAATGGGTTCCACAAAAATGTAAAATATTCACAGGATAAAAAGTAAACAGTGGCTAAAATGAATGAAGTAAAAATACATGTACCAATATGGACAAATCTCAATACAGGTTCTCATACAACTATAAAAACAGTTACATATAATAAGATATTTTTCATATAAACTTTAAAATGATGCAAGATAAATAATACATTGTTATGTCCATCTGCATATATGGTAATAGTATGAAAATGTGCGCAAAAGTGATTCCCCTAACTTCCAGATGGCAACTATTTCAAGGGGTGGGTAAGGAATGGAATTATAGCAACTACAAAGGGAGCTTTGGTTTTTGCTTTTTCTAAAATGTTTTATTTATTTTTTAAAGTCTGAACTAAACACAGAAAAATAGAACAGTTTAACAAAGGTGGGTTGTGGGTACATATTATTATTATTATTACTATTATTTTGTATACATATCTCTGTGCTTGAAATATGTTGTAATATTGAAGCACAAATGGACATAGTGAGCTGCGCATACTTCCTTTTCCTTCCTCACTTTGGGTCATCCAGGCCAAAAGAATCCTCTCACACGTTGCCCTTTATTCAGCTTAGTTTATTGTCAGCTATTTGCAAGCAGGTGCATATAACCTCTTAATCTTTCTAAGACTTTCCATTCTGATCATATTCACGTAGAAAATAGATAGTAAGCATTTCCAGATATGCATACCTCTACAGCTTCTTTCCTTTGAGAATTTCTGATAGCTTAAGATCATTAAAATAAAATTCTGCTGGACCCTCTCATCTTCTCAGCCGAGATCCAGCTCTTGAGCCATGGTTGGAGTAGAAAGAGGGGTGTTAGGGTCTATGTACCTCGTGTGCTTATTCTTCTCTGGCCCCGCGGCCCCTCACACAATGTGTCTTTGGGCTAAAGGATGTTTTATCTGCCCACAGATGCAGGGAAGGCCACCAGCTGACAGGCTCCCAGATCCCTCAAGTTGCCTAGGGTCCAGTCTACACTTCCCTCTTGTGTTCTGAGTGGAGCCAATTGCTGGCTCCAGATAATTGGACATTTATTCGTAAGCCCTAGAGTGGTCCTTGTGTGACAGAGTACAGCACTCTCATAGGACTTACTACATTACATTGAAATATCTGGGTACATTCTCACCTCCACCACAGAGAGCTTCCCCCAAAATGAACCCAATGCCAGTGTTATAGTCTCAAAATTATCGAGCATTATCTCCTATGAACAACCCTAATGATAACTTAGGCCTTATTTGTATCCCTGTTTTGCAAGTAAGGAGAGCAAGGTTTGGAAAGTTTAAGTTGTTTATAAATAAGAAAATTATAGTCCTACTGCCTTCCTCAGAGCCAGGAGAAATGAACAGGTCTTTTTATATGTATGAGTTTTAAATATACTTATCCCATTTTTTCCTAAGTGACAGATAATCATCTTTCTCCCCAATACCTTCAGGCACAAAACAAGGTGCAGATAAAAGGGATGAATATTTATTAATATAATTTGTTGTTGACATGTAACCATCTTGCCCTTACATGCCTCTAGATTCAGCTTTGAGACTAATGCTAAGTAAGGTAAGGTGCATTAGTAAATATTAGGGAGAAAGAGCTTGTATTACATTTGCAAAATGTACCGTCATTTATAAGGTGGCTCTTAGCTGAGTCAAAGTTGCCCATGTACCATGTCTCACTGTCCCTTTAAAAACCACTCTATTGCTCTTTGGTTAAGGGGATGATGCATATTTCTAATTATAACTTACCAGGATCTTGCATACTCTGTTTGGTTCCCCACAGGTTACACTATTTGCCAATATCTATTTAACTGTAGCAGTAACAGGAAAAAAACAACAAAAATCCTCCCAAGTTTAATCAGTTAGAAATTCTTTGGCTGTCTCCCACTTTGGTGGGATGATCTTTGTATATGCGAAGGGAGCAAGGCTGGGAGAAGATGGATGTTAAAAATAGAGCCAAGTTCCAGACTCTCGCTCTCTAGAGCTCATGGAAGATTCTGGCCCTTTATTATTTATGCCTAATGCTGACACCATCCCTGCTGCTGTGAGAACATGCCAAAGAGCCTCACAGTGCCCTGGCTCCATATTGCCAGAGTTGGCATCTGTTGCAAGGTTTTGTTTTTCTCCTGCCCATTTCATCCAAACAGGATGAGAAAAGGTAAATGAGGTGTGCATCCACCTCCCAGGCCTGCCTCTTACTCTGAGGTTCTGACCACCTCTCCCTCTGCTACCTGTCTCAGCCCTGGACCTCAGCCCTCCTCAGCCTTGACATTCAGCTGCCCCAGAGCTCACCATTTAAAATGGAGGTTACCCGTTGCTCACTTACTACATTCAATGGAAACTAGTCAGAGAAGTCAATGTTTATTGACAATGCCTCTGCTTGTGAATCTAATCCAAACTCACTCTGGTGCCAGCATTCTGGGATAGGTAAGAAAATGCATTTAAGGTAGATGAAATGAAAGCTTTTTAGAAAATCTTGTGTTTGACTTTCATAACTGGTGCTAGAAGAAATAATTAGATGAACAAGCAAAGGGAAAGGGAAGTAGAAAGCCAAACTGCCCTCCCAGTCGTATTTGAAAAATACTAGAAGAGCTTGCTATTACCTTGTTGGAGATCCGTAGTAAATGGAATGTTCATTTGGAACACAAATAATGCCACCCTATGTGTCTATTTTCTAAGCGTGTTTTCTACAGGGGACTCTGTGTCTGTGTGTTCTTGGATGTGTATTTTCATGAGAGCTTGAGTTGATTTAAAATTGTCCCTCTCTTCAAATGTATGAGAAGCTTGAGAGCAAATAATTTGTTTCTTAAACTCATTTTCTCCCAAAGTTTGTGCACAGTGACACTCTGAGGCTTGACTGCTGGCCTGGCTAGCTTTGTGGTGGCCTCATTTGGCTCAATGACAACCTGGGGGTGAGGGGTGGACAAAAGGCTGACTCTTTGTGGGTGCTGTTCTCTGGCTGCATGTAAGGTTGCTTCATGGAAGTCAGCCCTTCTATGGGGACAACTTTGTTCAGGTCTGTTCTACAAGGCTTCCAAGGTCAACCCATTCCAGATTCCAGATTCCTAAAGGCCTAGGAAATTGAATCCATTGGCTGAAGTTTTTTTGTCCTTATTGGATAAAGTAGCATAACATGATAGAAAGAGAGATGACCTCGGATCAGGCAGCTGAGCACCTTTGGTAATTACTAGCTGGGCAAAGTATTAAACATAACCTCGTTTAAAACTCTGCTTATCTTTATAATGAGATCAACAGTACCTGTTTCTGAAAGTTGTGAATATGAAATGGGATGGGATTATAGTAGGCTATTCTTAGTAAATGATAGCTCTTCTTTGAATTTCAAACTCTTAATGAAAATGATTTTTAAGAAAAACTAAACCCATGCCTTAAAAAAAACCAAAACTATTTTAAGTATATAGAATTATATATGGTTTGCTGACTGACTGGAGCTTAGACACATCTTCATAAAATGTGTTTATGTACATAGGGGTATCAGTATATATCCAGACACCGTGGACCTGAGGGTACTTACGAATGTGCACACACACGCATGTACCATGCCTCAAATTAATTGTAGATGCTACAAAATCTTGGTTCCAGCATTACTTTACTGTTCCTCCTCCCTACAAAATTAACATCGCTGTGTCTTGTTACTGTAAACACACCTGCTGGTAAGAGTTTCCCCAGGGTCCTCAGTTACCAGTTCCTGAAGTCAGCCAGTGCTGGCTGGGCTGGACCAGCAGCCCCCATTCACCTGGTTGCCATGAAAAAGAAACAGAGCACAATTATCTGACAGAGCTAACAAGCCCCTCAGGATTTCCTCCAGACTTCAAGCAAGAGAAGGAATGCCACACATGGCCCTGTGCCTTCAGTCGGGGGAAGAACATCTGCCATACCTTGGGGAGCACACCCACACCTAGCTCTTCTGACGTATTTGGTTGTTAACGAGATCATATCACTAATTGAGTTTCACTGTAATTATACATGCACCTGTATTCTTTCTGTGCAGGAGTAGGAGATGTGTGTGTGTGTGTGTGTGTGTAGTATGTAGTGTTCATTTCTCTCTTGCCAGTATCTAGCCTGCTTTGTGTAGCTCCTGGCACATACTTGATTGGATGGATGGGTGGATAGGTGGATGAGTAGATGGGTAGATAGATGGAAATCAAAACAGTGCTACCTTGCAGTGTACAGTTCCATATTCAGGAAGATGTTTGACTGAAAGGAATGAGAGAGGAAACTGTAATGACCACTCTGCTGAAGGATCCACTTTTACCTGAAATTGTCTAACATGCACTCTAATTGATTTTTTTAATTTTGATTATTCCAGAAAATCATCTTGTCTGTTTCAAAATGAGCAGAGCCCAGCCTGAGGACCCCTGACAGAGTTAGTGAAGCTGTGGTTCCTGCAACCACACATGTATTAAAATAAATGGCCTTAAACTAGCTTTCCATTGCACGTCACTTAGTTCATGCCATAAGGATGCAGGGATATTCTGAGCTCACACAGGGGTCGATAGACTCATCCATAAGGGACCAGATAGTAAATAGTTTAGGTTTGGCAGGCCCGAAGGCAAAATCAAAGACAAGTTGTGGGTACTTACAGAACCATTAAAATGTGATCTTAAAAAAATGTAAAAAATCATTCTTAGCTCATAAGCCCTACAAAAACAGGAAGAGAGCTATCTACCTTGGGCCCATTGATTATCAACTCTTGGCTTAGAGGGATAGAAAGCAGAACAACAACATGGCAGCATTATCCAATGGGAAAAAAAAAAGACAGATTTGGCTTTTGGAATATATGTTTTCTATATATTTCTGTATGGAAGCACAAAATCCATTCTTTTTGTGCACTTTCTACAAAAATAGCTTTTTTCCCCCCAAGTCTGCCATTCCCACCACCCCAGTGGTAGCTCCAATAGGGCAGAGGCCATACTTGGCTTACTCACCAGTTTTTCCCACTATCATGTATGGTGCATCCACTCGCCCAATAAACATTTGTGGAATAAATAAATTGAAGAAGTATATCTTTTACACATCCTTCAATTTGTTCCTTGTCTCTTCTGTGCCAGGAATCTCTCTGGTGTTTTGTGCATCCGTCTCACGCTGGTTTAATTACTTTGTCTTAACATTTAGTGGTATAGTCACAGGAGGGATGATTCAAGCAGTGGGCTCTGTACTGGAGACACAACTGTAAATAAAAATAGATGGTGTCATTGTCCTCAGGAGGGTACAATTCCTGTAGACTCATGGAGAAGGATAAGTTGAATTTCAGAGGAGAAATGGTTAGTGTTTTCTAGGTCTGATGAGTTAAAGGCATAAAAGCCAGATATGGGTAGAATACCTTATGAAGATATATAAGTGGGTGTGCACAGCAGACTTTGATAAATCTTCAGAACAGGGCTCAGGGTTTTTATTGGAGGAGGGTTTCTTGGGAGCCATTTGTAGGTTTTAATAAGGGTGTGCTATTTCTAGTCCCGAACTCTAGTGGCGAGTGTTAGTCTCTGTGAAACAGAGCCCAGAGTGGATTCCTGCTGAGATTGGATGACCCGTGTGGTGCATGGGGTGATCTGTTCATCTGATCCTCCTGACGTAGTAGCAGCAACACAAATCTGAGCGCCCTTGCTTTGAACCAGTGTGGCTTTGGGGTTAAATGTGGGTTTAAAAATTTAAACAACTTTCTGAGATGGTTCAGAGGTGATAACCCAGGTGTGGCCCTTGGCTGGGGTTCACTTCTCTACTGCCCCCAGTGTAGATAGTGTTGCTGGCTGCCCCAGATTTTGGAGGATGAGATGGCAAGAGGTGAAAATAACACTGTTCTTGGCCAAGAAAGGATGCCAGGACAGATTTAGAAACCTCAACTCCGAGTGCAGGAGAGCAATTGGACGTATATTTTAGTCTGTACCTTGGTGGCAAATATGCCGAATATTTTGTGGGAGTTGTGCTCTCTGACCATAAGCTCCTGATTACATGGGTAACTCAGGGCCTATCTTTTATATTATATTCCATTTTGTGGTGTAAAGTTTGATTCGGACTGAATTTTCATAACCCAAATCATGCCCTCTGTGAGCTTAATAGACTAAGTGGAATTGTTTCACAACACAAGTAACTACGAAGTTTTGCATGTTTGCATTGTAAAAGGCGAGGTTTTGTCAAGCAAAATTTAGCCCTACTGAAGTGTCACCTCCTTGTTTTTAGCTGGCAAGCATGGTTAACACCCCCACCCCACTGCAGTGACTGGCACGTGAAATGGGTTAGCTGGAGTCTTGGGAAAGTGTGAGAAGAGTACTGCTGGTTTCTGTGTTCATCAGCATGCAGTGAGCCTGGTGTGGATGCCTTATAGCAGACCCTCATTCATCGAGTTCTGATTCTCTTCCTGCAGGGAGAACGGACTTCCCCCAGGGTCTCGGGTTGAAAGGTGTCCTTAACCCTTCTCAGTTCTCTCCCTTACTCCTGGGACCTGATATGTTCATGGGAAGGTGCTTTGAGTAGAGTCTGCAGATAGCATCCCCAGCTTCCTGACCCTGGCTTTCTTGCACACCTGGCAGTGACTTTCTAGAGGACAAGGAATCTCCAGTGATGGATCGAATGGATCAAAGATGTTGTTTAAAGGCACAGACTTCCAACTAGTAGGTAAATAAGTGCTGGAGATCTGATGCATGGTACAGTAAATATAAACAATACTATTATATTATAATCATCAAATTTGCTGAGACTAGGTCTTAACTATTCCTGCCACATAAAAGTAATGATAATTATGGGATGTGGTAGAGGTGGTAACTAAAGATAAATGGCAATAATATTATACCATATAAATGTATCAAATCAGCATATTGTAGAAGTTAAACTGATTAAAAAGAAAAAGGATGAGTAAGGGAACTACAGGAAGGGATAGGAATCCAGTTGAAGGGTATGGTGTGAAACTTCTGGCCTTAGAGATGGCAGACTTCATTCAAGTCCAGCCCTGGCAATCCAAAGCCCTTTGACCTTTGCAAGGTATTTTGCCCTCTCTTTGCCTCAGTTTCCTCCTCTGTTTGGAGAGGTATACTACCTACTTCACTGGAGGGTTGTGAAAATTGCACCTGTCGGCACATATAAAGTACATATCACAGTACCTAGGTCCCAAGTGATAAATGAGAAAATCCATTTCTGAGAACTGATTATGCCCTCAAGCCACGGCACCTGGGGAGCAGGGGGTCAGATTCCAGGGGTCCTTGCTGCATGGCCTAGTGAGGTAACCAGACAAAGAGATCATTTGGGTCTCATCTCTGTGTCCAAATGAGACATCTAAGAAAGCAGCCAATGTATTTGTGTGTGTGTGTATGTGTGTGTGTGTGTGATACGGAGTAACTCATGGATTGGAAAATATGTGTCTCTTGTTCATATGAAGGCATTAAAAAGAAAACAATTATTTGGGGACAATGGTTAGACTATAGTTGGTGAAATTGGCCCTAAGCTATAAGGACCCTGAAATCTGAAGTTTACAGTGATTTATTGCTTTAAGTGCCATCACGGAAGGTCCCCCAATGCCTTGGTCTGGCCGTTCAGTAGAGGCATTAAAATAACCACAAACTTGTTAGATGTATACTCTTCAAGTGAGGCGGCTATTTTGCTAACATTCTGGCTCTCTAAGACAAGTTATTTGTGAAATAAGACCATACATTTCTCAGGACTAAGAATACCCAAAGGCCCTGTAAGAGTAGGGGAGGGGAGGGATGATAATTAAATAAATGTACTCTCAGATGAGGTCCCACTATAAATGGGTTTTGCAGTTTAATGGGTTATTCTGACATAAAAGAATCTTTGATTGGCTATTGAATACCATTTTGTCTCTGTACAGGTTTCTTCTGTCATCCCCTGTCTCTGTATATGCATGCCCCCACTGTCTTGCTACATCACTTTCCTAACCACCTCCTTCTTCCTACATCCTACCTCATTCTTTGATTTGCCCATAATCAGGAGGTATGGGAAGAACTTAGACTCAATAGTGAGACAGCAGTACCTATGCCCAGCAGTATTAAGAAATTAGACTCTTGTTTTACTAGGAACTGGAGTGGTCCAAACAAGGACAACAACCAGGGTTTGGCTTCCGAGAGTAGGAGCTAAAGGGAAATATTCTTTCAAGGAAACCATGAGTGGAAAAGACAGAGGATATGCCTAAGATAAAGCCCTTAGATAAACAGTATGATGTGGTATAAAGGGCAAAGCTTGGGTGTCAGAAAGTTCTGGTTACAAATTTCAACTTCAGTTTCTTATAAATTATTTGCCCTTGAGAAAGTCATTTATATCTATGACCTTCAATTATTATAAAAATTGGAAATGATTTGTATTGTGTCTAGCACATGGTAGGTGTGTGATAAATATGCATTATCATTTTATCATCATTATCATCATTAGGGATGAGGAGCCAGCCAAACATAACAAACTCAGTTTAAAGTCCAAAGGGTAGGAACAGGCTCAAAAGATAGTAGACAACACTAAGAATCTGAGTGACAGTGATTTCTGGGGTTCCTTCTTTTTAAGATCAGGAGTGTCCAACCTTTTGGCTTCCCTGGGTCACATTGGAAGAATTGTCTTGGGCCACACATCAAATACACTAACACTAATGATAACTGATGAGCTAAAAAGAATCTTAGAGAAGAATCCTGTAATGTTTTAAGAAAAGTTTACACATTTGTGTTGGGCTGCATGCGGCCCACAGGCCGTGGGTTGGACAAGCTTTTGCTCTAGATGGTTTTATACAAGTCAAACTTACAACGTTGGCAATGAGAAGCTTTAGGCTGATTCAGAACCAGAGAAGTAAAGCGCCCAGGTCTAGGCAAGACCCACAGATTCTACCTGGATTTTCCAAGCACAGCACACTCTGAGGATTAAGTTCTAAGGCCCCAAGTTCCTAAATCGCATTCCTGGCCCCCTCACCGTGCCTGAATGGGAAAATGTTGAATTGTTGAAAACATGGTTAGGAGAGATTAATTTACCAAATCTAGTCACCAATCAACATGCCGTGAACACTCACCAGACATGTTTGTATCTAAATACACATGTCTTTGTAGTAACCTCCTTTCTCATTTTAAAATGAATAAATCTGGAATGCAGTGTATTTTATTAAGGGCTTGATAAACCTGGCATGTGACTAACCCTGAATTACTCACCTAGAGTGCATGTTCTTTGCAAATTGAATCATTGGGCAAAACCTGCCATTGTCATCATTCTAACACTTCCATCATCTATCTATACCATCACACAACGCCTGTCTGAAGAGGCCACTTTTGTTTGTTTTGTGAAGCTTTTAGCATCACCCATGTCTGTGGCCTCTTCTGAGAGATTTTGAGGTGGCCCACTACCACACTGCAAATTCAAAACCAGCTTGAAGGCCTCTACCAGAGATCCTCAGAGGCTGGCCTTTCCATATTTTCTCCATTTCTCCTGTTTCTATTCCATTTTCCTGGAAATTCTAGTTTCTATCATAATTAAAAGAGTTCTTAAATCTTTCTTGCTCAAAAGGGTAGCATGGGCAGAGAGAGGGAGAGAAAGCACAGCTCTGGAGTCAGGCAGCCCTGAATCTGAATCCTATGGATCAGAGACCAGGGACTTGAGCAAAGTACTTGGGCAAGTCCCTGTTCTTCCTTTTCTAATGACAGTTGACAATAATTACCTCATGGGTTTGTCCTGCAAATGAAATGAAGGTCACTAACCCAGGAACCAAAACTTGGCTCATGCTCAGTAAATGTTGGTTTTCTTTCTTTGTCAGTAAAAGCAATGTATTGACTGTATTTACAAACAGATTTTTAAGATGCTGCCACTTAATGCCAATATGCCCTCATCCTCTCTTCATGTGTATGCAGAGGTAAATAATCCTTTCGGAGACTTTTAAGGTGAAGCCCAGCTAAACTATTGAAGTATGTTTTGAGAGTGTGGTGCAAGCCTACCTCTTACTTTTAGCATAGTTGGACAAAACTGACAAGAGGAGAAATGAAACAATGTTGCCAAATTGATTGAGCTCCATCATTACAATTACCCAACAGACTTGTCAACAAGTCCATTTCAGCCAAATGAGGCTGTTGACATTAGCAATCACTCAATTTGCAATTGAAGGGATAAGGTACTCCAAGGTAAAACAAAATGACCCAAATGTTTCATTCATCATCTTCTTATGCAGTTGGCAACTATCAGATACAAGTGTCACTATCCTAGGGAAAAAAATAATAATAATAAAGGTAAGACATTATCCTTCCTTTCCACAAGAGAGAATTTGATAGATAAAATAAAACTTGTGTCCTTTATCTCTTCTGTCTTAATGGGATCCCATATTCTGAGAACTGCAGATCTTCATTACTGGGGTTCTCTGTTCCTCACTTCTGTATACACCCCTCAGCTCTTTAATACCTGCTCTCCCCTGAATCCACTTTCTCAAGGGATACCAATAACCTCTAAATTGCCAAAGCAGTGGCCTTTCCCCTATAGCTCTTAGTCGACTCAATTTCTTTGTGGTTTTCAGGAGTCAACGGCTCTTTTCTTTTCTCTATCTTCACTTGTGTCTTTTCCCTTTAATTTATCATCTTTATTGTTGGCAAAGTTGCTTACTAGAAATCCAGTTCTGCTCATTCTCCTGTTTAGAATCCTTTAGCATTTTCCTATGGCCTCTGGCATAAGGTACAATTTCCCTTATGCTTATAAAGAAAGGCACTTTGAGTCTTGTTCCTGCTTCTCCTTGCAGCCTTGTCTCCTGTTCAGGTCCCTTAGAAACCTTATGTTCTAGTGATATGAATCAACTTTTCTTCAAGTTGACCATGCTCTTTCAATACTCTAATCCTCCACATGGGTTAACTCAGATGGATATAGATCCTTTACTTACAGAAAATTCCTGGGCTCAGCGTCATCTTGCAAACCCTAGAACATGTTTGCTGTATGCTTGCCTCCACCACTAATTTTGAGTTACTTTATAAGAACATATTTTTCTCTTGATGTTCCAATACCTAGCACAATGCCTGGCACATCATGGTGGGGGTGGGGTGGGGTGGGGATAAACTTCATTGGATAAACGAGGTTCTATTGGTTTAACCTCTGCTAGTCCTCAACTATCTTTATCCTCATTTCTATTCTGTCTCCTCCCAAACTAGAGAGTTGTATCTTACTTAAATTGTCACAAAGCCTTTTTATTATTCTATCATGCATATTATGTCTCCTCACTAATATCCATCCAAAACATAGAGGCCGGAGTAATAGTCCTAAAGTAATGTGTGCACAAATCAATCACCTAAAAGGCATGACTAGCAAAGTTTTCACATATATTTCCATGTTAGAACAAATGTGATTGTTTCCCTATAAGTTGACCCAACCATACTCTGAAATGATCTGTACATTCATTGCTAGTTCTGCTTAGTAATGAAAGAACTCTAGAGGACCCTCTTTCATTCACAATGAAATAATCAGAAAAATGTGAACAACCTAGATGTTGAAGAATTGCATGAAAATAATTTATGTTCATAGTAATAACCCAGAGGCATAAAGAGCCTAAAATAGCTCTGAGTCATCAAAGAAAGATTAAAATTATATTTAG
>PVKE010038081.1:0-15603 GCA_004027555.1 Craseonycteris thonglongyai
CGGCTTGACATACCACCATTTGGACCTTTCTTGGTTATTTCTAATTTCTTTCCATGTTAACACAAATGTTTTCATAGGATTCACCTGTTCTCAGCTGTCAAAAGTCAGTAGGAAAACACCCATAACGCTCTGTTTATATCTCACACTTAGCCACGTCCTGTTACACAAAAGTTCCCTGTGGCCCACTTTAGCCCTCACAGTGGAATGTACCCTTCAGCTGGAACTCAGCTGGAACCCAGCTGCACCTGTCACAGAATCCAAGTCCAAACACTCCAAAGGCCTCAAAACATTCTTTGTAGCATTTGGCAAGGGGGTGTGTGTGTGTGTGTGTGTGTGTGTGTGTGTGTGTGTGTGTGTGTATCTGTCTGTCTGTGTGTCTGGGATGGGTAGGGGGCAGTGACCTGCAGAGAAAGTTTTGAAATCTCTACGGGTTTGGACTCTTGACTTGCAAGGAACCCTTCACATCCTGGACCTGGGACCTAAGGCTGACCATTTTAAAGTCAAGCAATGCCACATCGTGTAGCTGAAACACTGACAGTCTGTAATAACAAGCTGAATAAAAAAAATGGATGAATTTGACATGTCTTACTAGGGCAGGAGACTGAGAGACATTGAAAAGTGCCTATTAGATTAAGGGGTAAAATGGGTGTACCAGAGGGGAAAATTTGGAGAGCCCGACAACCTAACTCCCTTGTCTGCTGCCCTGTGTCCACCTCCCAATATTTAGGGAGAGCACACTCAGTAAGATGAGGTTTAAAGTGTGAATAAGAATTCAACCTCCAGCTCTTGCCCACCTTGTGGTGATGTGACTTGAAGTCCACCAAAGATTCTGTCACAATCTCACTTCTGAAGAACAGCACCCAGGCTCCTGGGATTTGTGTCTATGATCATAAAGTCAGCCCTGACCAGAGGTTGAGAGCAGCTGGGGATGTTTCAGAGTGGCCAAAGTCAAGAGGCCTGTGAGGGTTAATAATATGTATCCACTTGTCCAAGCTAGGTTGCCCAGATGTTTGGTCAAACACCTAGAATCTAGATGCTGCTCTGAAGGTATTTTGAAGTTATGATTTACATATAAATTAATTGAATTTGAGTCAAGCAAATTGCCCTCCATAATGTGTGTGGGTCTCATTCAATCAGTTGAAGGCCTTGAGAGCAAAGACTAAGGTGTCATGAAGAGAAAGAAATTCTGTCTCTAAACTGTTTCCAGCACTTATCCCCAACACTGCAACACCAATTCTTTCCTGAGTGTCTAGCCTGCTGGCCTACCCTACAAATTCAGACTTGCCAGCCTTCACATGAGCTTAATTTCTTAAGATGCTTTGATAGGTAGGTAGGTAGGTAGGTAGGTGTGAGATAGATAGATGATAGATAGATAGATAGATAGATAGATAGATAGATAGATAGATAGATAGATAGATAGATGATACACAATTTTCTATTGGTTGTTCCTCCAGAGAATGCTGCAAATGCAATGTTTATGTGGTCTTGGAGGGCTTCTGAGTTCTGAGGAGGGAGTAAGGGGGCCCTGGCTATAGCCTCCACAGTCCACCTTGTAGGGAAAGGACATGACCTCAGGCTCTTTCTCCCTTTCATCTCTCTAGGCCATGGGTGGGCAGACATTTTCAGGACAAGAGCTACTTTTAATTTTCTCCAAGTGTCATGGTCCACTAGCTATTTATTTTATTACTCAGGTAATCACCCCAAAATTGACTGGCAGTTCACTGGTGGATGACAATCAATGTGTTGCTCAGTCCTGTGCTAAGTAGCCCATCTACTCCCTGGCCCAGCCCTGCCTTGTCAATGCAACTACTCCTCTCTCCAAGCCCCCCTTCCCACGCACATTCATACCCATGATGGGATTTGTCCTCCACAGCCAGCAACAAGACTCTCTCTGGTGGACCCAGCCATGGGGAGCTCACCACACCCTAATTAGAAAGAACTGGAATTGAAGTTCTAGCCATGCCCATATCACCTCCCACAGAGGAGGGCCCTGCATTCCACAATAGTCATTAACTAATTGAGTTCTCACAATAACTCTATAAGGTAGGGAAGAGCATACCCCCATTTTCATATGAGGACTATGGAGGCTCAGAGAAGTTATGTGGCTTGTCTAAATCACACAGCTAGCATGAGGTAGATGAAAGCCAACACCAATCTGTGTGACTCTAATGCCCATGTTTATATTACATCTACCACCCAAGATTGCTATTCTCTGTAGACAACACCTAAAAATAAGGCACAGACTCACAGAGAGGCTGCTCCAGAAATGTGCTCTGCCTTCTGAAATCACACAGGAGTGCAGGATCAGATACAAGGGGTATAACTGCTCAGTAGTTGTTAAGTATGTGTAGCTGAAGAATGTGGCTATTGGGAGCTTGAGGCTCTTGAAACACAGAAATCGTATTAGAAGTGGATCCTGCTATCAGGAGTGACAAATTACCATTGCTCATTTGACCAAGTTGAGGAGGAATCTAAGTAAAATGGAGTATCTGAGAGAGAATGACTTTTTTCCAATAATGATGTTGTCATTGAGCTTAGATTTCAATAGAAGTGGTGAGAGCTCTGTAGAAACAGATAGGAACATACTCTGGGGGAAGAAAAGTTTAAATTCAGCTCCAGCCAGGATAGCAGCCATGCTGGAGGGGAATTCAAGAGAGATGCGGTGAGGCCTCCCCACCAGGTTTCTAGGCTTTTCGGCAGGAAAAAGCACAGAGGCCTTGCCATGGAGGTGACAAGAGTGCCCGTGGTCCAGGGGCTGTACAGAGAGACGAAAGTGCGTACCCAGCTGACATCTGAGCTCCATCCTCACAAGGCTAATGACTGGAGCTAAAAAGACTGTTGATTATAAAGGGTGTCCCAAAATTCACGCAAGAAGTAATTTTGATAGAAAACACAGGTTTATAATTAAAAACTGTAAATTTTCATTGCTCAACAATGAAAACACATTGTTCTTTTGTGTAGCGCTTCATTTTTAATAACCCTGAACTGTCAGCTGTCATTCTGTCTTTTTTTTCGTCGGCAACACTTTATCACACAAATGATGCAAAATTCAAATCTTGCGTGAATTTTGGGACACCCTTTACTTCCAAAGGCATTTCAGCTCTAAACCAGAATCAGCAAGCAGAGCCAAAGGGAAATATTGAATGGAGGGAAATAGTGACCTTGTTTTGGAGAGAGAACATGCTCCAGGGAGAAATGCAGTGATCTTGCTGACTATGGTAAAATGCAAATAGACAGGATGAGGGGCTCAGGGCATGTTGGTGGGTCCCATTGGCCCTCCATGTGTCCACCTATTCTCCCATCTTTTGGTTTATTCACCCATCTTTCTGTCTGCCCTCCAATCCATGCCTCCCTCCAAACCTATCTGAATCCTGGTTCTGGGCAGGGCTCTTTGGTGGTAGGTAAGGGGAGGAATCTGATACAACTCTCATTCCAAAGCAGGGCACCCTCTTCCTGAAATCCTGTCCTTGCCTGGCTCCCCTCACCCCAGCAATGTGCTAGTGTTTACAACTCCATCATGCCTCTGCCCGGAAGCCATTCTCTACCTAATTCTCCAAGAGAACTGGCAATACTACACCCCATATGGCAGGTGGAAAAATGTTACCCAAAGATATCAGGCCCAATTGTTTGGAACCCATGACTATCCTGTTATGTGTCCCCAAAATGAAATTAATTGTAAGATCTTGAGATGGAGAGATGATATTGGATTATCCAGATGGGCCATAAATGCAATCACAAAGGAGATTTGACACACATAGAAGACAAGGTGATGTGTTCATGGATTCAGAAATAGAGGTGATGTGGCCACAAGCCAGTGAGTGCCTGGAGCCACCAGAAGCCAGAGGGGCAAGGAAGAGGTTTCTCCTCTGGAGTTTGTGGAGGAAGCATAACCCTGCCAATAGCTTGATTTAGCCTAATGATACTGATTTTAGACTTCTGACCTCTCAATTGTGAGAGAAAAAATTTCCATTGTTTTAAGCCACCAGTTTGTGGTAATAGATTATATAGGGAACTAATACTCTGGCATGTTGGTTGTAAAGGTTAAAACAAAACAAAACAAAAAAGCCCCACAGAACTCTGGCACATGATATATGCTTAGGAGACGGTACATTAACTGAGCATTAACAGAATGTGACAGGTCAAGGGGTTACATATTCAAAGTTCAATCAAGAATGGCTAACTTTCCAACCTCCACAGGCCTGGGTACATAGAAATCCTCATTGTTCTCTGAGGAGAATTAAGAAACGTAATTTGTGTTGATTCATAAGTAGAAGACTTTCTTCTAAGGACACCTTGCCACCAAAACCAAAAATGTCTCAGGGTTAAGAAAGTAAAAGTTCTGAATTTCAGTCACATACAGTGTCTTTACAAAGATCCCTCCCAGGAGACAGTGAAACTTCATTGGAAAGACGAACAGTAAATATGGAAATGATGAAGACTTGGTTCACTAAGGTCCTGCTGCCATCACAGAGCCAACTCCTCACCCCCAACCCCAGGTTTCTCACCACACAGGCCCCAGAGTGAGGGACTTCCTGAATCCACAAACCTGTGGGTTTGGCTGGTTTATTTCAACCTGTCAAGTGGCAAGCCCACAGTCTCAGGGTAAGCAGGCTGTGAGAATGGTCTGTCTCCCACACTGATCTGACCAGCCTTCTAAGCACAAAACCTTCCAGGCCCTGTGTCTAGAGTCCTGGCTCCTGTAGCTAGAATACAAGGAGAGAACAAGGACTTTGTCTTCCCTGAGGCTTCAAGCCTGGTTAGCATGCCCCACTCAAGACAAGCCTAAATGGCCACTCAATGAAGAGGCCCCTTCCCTCAGCGCTGTAGCACTCACCACACCAAAGTCACAATGAGCCCCATCATTGCACAGCCATTCTATAATGCTACAAAATAGCTCCCCTCCTGCCTGGTCACAGAGAAAAAACAACACCAGATAACTGCTTTGTGTGTGTGTGTGTCCATGCACAAATTTCTGGGCCTATTAGATGCTACCAAGAGCCTCATTGTAGAGGAGCCAGATGAACTCCTTTCCTCCAATCTCCTGAGTAACTCCTCACTCAAACCAAGCAGCAGTTCATTATGAATCTTATCCGATAATAATATTTCTATTTAGCAGCACATATATAAGTTCAGCTTAGTCCAAGAATATGTATTATGAGATATGTCTGCTCAGCCCTGTGTTTGAAATCTTGTAATTAATTAACATGAAGTTGCCAGGTTGGTTTTACTCAAAGGGCATTGTGTGGGGTCCAAAGGAGGGTGGGGCTGTTAAGAGCCCATCCTCAGAAATATTTCCTAAACACTGGGGAGAAGGTAGCAGAAGAACCACCCCTCAGTGCCTATGTACCCCACTGCTATGCCACCATGCCCTTTTTACCTTATTCCAAGCCTTGGGCCATCCATCCTCTGGTCCCTTTGTAATGGGAAGCCAGGTGTCAATAAGCCCTAAGGTCAGATGGACAGGTTATAGTGGGCTTCTCCCTTATAGTTGCCTTCTACCCATCCCCCAAGCCTGGCTTTCTGCACATGAGTGAAATTTGGGACTGCCTAGTAGGTGCCAGCCCCCACCTGAACCCCATCCACAATTCAGCCAGGATACGACAGGACCAGAAAGAAAATTCTCCCTCACCTTTGTTTCAGTCACTGACCTAGATGCTGGTGACTACTGAATCAGGTAGAGTAACCTGCACCCAAGGGGCTTCTCAATCATAGGGGAGTCAGATACACAAGTATTTAGGAGCTATAAACTTTTAGCAAGTCACATCACCTCTTGGATCTCAGTTGGGGCTGATAACAATAACAGGATGGGATAAGACCTGGGCAAGTGCTTCCAAGAACTTAAAATGTCAGTGAGTGTTATACATGAGCACTACCCATTTTCCACCATGCCTATCAGTGTCCAAGAAGCAAGAGAAGGGCTCAGGAATGCTCTCACACCTCCAGTTCTTGGAAATCACTGTGGAGCTTTAGCTTGACTCTCAACTTGATGCTCTCATGACCTCCCCAGCCTGGTCCTTCCAGCTTGGAAACCAGAACACTCTGCTGAGTAATGCAGATAGAGGCCACACTGTCTGCAAAGTGGGCATGAGATAATTTACCATTCCTTCCCCTGAGAGGGTATAGGGAAGCAGAGCCATTGCCCACTCCAAATTGGCGCTAGAAACCACCATGTCTTAGAACTGCCTCCCCCCCCCCCCACCGCCCCGACCCGAAACTCCATGCCTGCTGCCAACCCTAGGCCCATTCTCTGTCATCAAGCCCACTTGTTCTTTACCACTTGTCCTCTCAGCTACTTGGGGACAAGCTGAAGTTCTCTTGCTATGTCCTGCCAGAGTTTAATTGGCTATGAAGAAAATATAGAACAGCTCAGCAGACTGGCATCCAAGGTAATGGTGTCCAGCGCAGCCCATGGGGAATGGGCTCTGGGAGGCCCCAGGCAAGCAGGGTAGGTTACCGGCCTGGCAGAGCCAGAGTCAGGCAGAGTCAGGCAGAGGCTAGCTGGTTCTCCGGGTCTCTTTGTGCTCTCGTGTCCTGGGTACTTCTGGCCTGTGTATCTCCCAGCCCTGGCCCAGCTGCCACCATGTTGCAGAGGGACTCTAAATTCTCAGGAGTGAAGGGTATTGGTTTCTGAGGTGTCCTGGGTGGAGGGGGTATGCCTTCCACCGTCCCCAACACTAATCCAACTTTGCTCTTTTTCATCAACAAATGAAAATGTTAAAGATATCTATAGCAAAGCAAGAAATGCAAAACACAAACTTGAAAATATCTATTGAAAATGAAGAACTTGTGATTGGATCATATAGTCAGCCGTTAGATTCCTGGGGTAAGGATTATGATTCCATTGTTCTGCACTCCACCCCTCCACCCCATTGGAGAACAAACAGCTGTGCTACATGTTATTCAGATTAGAGTCTCAGAATGCCCAGGAATATGAGTATATATTCATTAGGTGGTCTCTATATCATTTTCATGTTCATCAAAAAATGTATGCAGAGAAAGCCAGGGTGGCTCAGTGGGTCAAGTGCTTGCTTTGCAGCCCTAGGGATGGAGGATTGAATCCTGGTCCTGGCCCATGTGGACCCATATGCTAAACTAGGGTGTGCCTCCCATGCGGGAGGCCTCCAGTTTGGTTCTCACACACTCGCCCCACCCCTGGGTCAGCACCTGACTCGAGGGGGTGTGCTTCCTCATGCTGTAGGCCCCCAGTCTAGTTCTCACCCTGTGAGGCCCCCACCCACCTGTGTGGAATGAAACCATGTTGAAAACTGACAACGTACAGCTATGGAGACTGCTCTGGGCCCTCCCTCTTCTCTCTGTCTCTTGCTGTCTCTCTCTGTCTCTGTCAAAAACAATAAAATAAATCTTTAAAAAAATTTTGTGTGCAGCAACAAGAGTGACTCTGAAAATAAAAAAAAAAAAAAGTTTTCAGGTGGCCACATTCTAGATGAAGTATATGGAACAGTACAGGAAGATGTATCATTACATGTATATAAAAAAATGTTTGCTGTCACAATCTTCTGCTCCATTGACTGAAGCTGAGGAAGAATTATGACAGATCAAAATTAATGAGGTACAAACTGGCATGGATGTGTGGACATTAAGCATCAAATACTGTAAAGAGTAGTATTTTCTATTCCTTGAGAAATTTTTTAGGCTTTGGAGAAATTGAATAACAGACCGCTCAACTATGTGCAATTGAAAATAGATATAAAAAATAAAATCATAATTTTGGCCAACACAATACAAAACTAAAAGATTTGCTAAAGAGGATTCCCAAGGACTCAGCACATTACCATTTTTTTCTTTATGAACAGTTCCATGAAAAAAATTATTTGAAGTTCATAGCTTTTATTTATTCAATAGACATACACGCAGTACAAGAGAATAAATGGATGCTGTATTCTAGCTGCAAAAGCTCTCTGCTAGAAATCTAGAAAGACAACTACAAATAGATGTCATTAGAAATACTGAGATGTACCATGAAGATGAGTTAACTATAAACTTCCTTTATGAAGAAGTACACCCCAAGCAGTATGCAGATAAGCAAAGTTTTGTAAAATCAATAGGTCATGCAGGTAAAAGAGGAATTTGAGGACTAATTAGGGTCCAGCTAAAACTAAAGCCACTACTGGTTAATATCATTATGTTAAGCATTACAATACTAGCTTTTTAAAAGTCCAGCTTTTAAGTACAAGAGAACTGAAATCAATCAGTGTTGATTTGTAGTAGGGGAAAAATGTACTTTTTGAAAAATAGCACCTTTCACTTCTGTGGTTTTTTTTAATTCAATGTTTAGAAGTCTCATGATTTATATTTTTGAGTTAAAGCTAGAAAAGGGTTCAGCATAGTGATGTTTAATATTGTCACACTGTTTTCATAGAGTGATGATTCCACGGTTTCACAGAATTCTTAGTTTATACAGTTGAGCCAATTCCAGAAAGTCTAAAGTCTAAAATTAAGATTACACTTGTATTGCTCTTTAGTGAGACATTACATTTTATTTCTTTAAGGGAGAGAGACAGACCTTAAAATATTCATACTACTTAATGAATATGTTAAAGACCAGGTTAGATTATTTTCTAAGTTGAAAATTTAGAGTACCTAAGAAGTGGTGAAAAGTTGCTTACTCTGAGGAGCACATTGAACTCTCAGACTGTGGGATCATGGCCACAACTTTTAGAAATAGTGCTTTATTGAAGTGGTTTCCTATTAGACTATTTGGTTTTTTTAATTGCATTAAAATTTCAAAAGATCTGCTCACTCTGAAACGTTAAGAATACAAGGTATTTTTTTGTAATAAAGGATTTCTGAAGCCATTGAAAGACACAATTATACAGCTTTAGTAAATTCTCTTTCTAATGTTTTAAAGTTTCTATTTCAAAAGTAAGTCGTTTCATTATAAGTAGTGAGACAACTATTTATGTTCAGCTGAATATTAAATTAATGTTCAAAAACAAAAAAAACTAAAGTAAACAATGTTGAAAAGTTATAAACACCAAGACTGACTTCTCTCCAAAACCATATATTTAGAGCAAATTGTGTTCTTTATCACATTTGAGTGAACACTCAGATTTATAAAATTGACTTAAAGTCCCAGTACTTATCAGCCTAACATAAATAAACACTTAAGAATCTTGTTTCAATTTATATATTATTTCAAAACACATTTTATTGTTTCCTAAAGCTTTGCATTTTCAGCTACAACCTACAGGTATTTTGAGCCTCATTTTTCTTTGACACTTGAAATACAGGGAGCTAGAACACTTCATCATGTCTAATCTATTAAACCTGCTGCAAGAATCATAATTTGGAAGTGTTTTATGAATGAACAGTGGGGATCCAGGATTTAGAATTTTTTCATCTAAACTTTATGCTGCATACAACAAATATCAGAAATGTACATTTCATAGTATAAAATATAAAACACTCATTTTTATACCTTTATTACGTAAGGTAATATATACACCTTTCAGAAATTCAGTGTGTGTTCAAGTAAAGCATATAAGAATAATTAAGGGTTGACAGACATTTTTCCCCCCTAGAATTAAGAGTATTGGTGTGGGTTTTTGTTTGTTTACAAATAATCAGACTATAATATTTAAACATGCAACATAATCAACAGCAATGCTGCACTTATTTACCAAAGATGTACTTTAGGTTGTTCCATTGGTGCATACATAGACATGCTTACAAATTATTGCACTGAGAATCCTGGAGCTGTGTTGAAGCTGCTATTTTTAATCAGGAAGAATGTTAACCTATCACAAAGGTATAAAATAATTTAGTAGTCAATGTTTTTCTGTACCATCCACTTGTAATTATACTCTAAATGCCACTACACTACATGAAAGTAAATGGACATTCCACACTGTAGATGTGATTATACAGCCATTTTTTAATTTCATGACTCAATTTTACTTGTATTCACATGCTTATATAGTCTTAAGCTAATTATTATTAAACTGATCTTGAAGATCAGTGATATGTTTGTTACAGAGTATAACTCTTCACTCAAAGTATGTTTTAGGTGTCATTATTATAACAATAGAAGGTGAATAAAGTAGTCCCAATAAATCTATATAGCAGTGAAGAATTACTGTCTCCTATGGACATTTTACAAGTGCCTTTTATATTGCAAAATTTTTTTTCTCTTAAAATAAAGAAATATGAAACATACATAAATGTTCCATATCATAGAATCCACTCTGCACCAGGAGTTAAGAGCCAGGGGGTCTAGCCTGGCTCAAGCACTTGGTGTCTGTGTGATCTCTTTAGGTTTCAGTAGTCTCATCTGTACAGTGGAGATAATATTAGTACCTGCTTTACAAGGTTGTTAGGGGAATTAAAAGAGATAAATCACAGCTGGGACAAAATGTAGTAGACATACTTCTCCCTATCCCTCTCACTAACTACCACAAAACTCTCTAGACACAATATTAAAAAAAATATTAAAAGACTCTGAAAGGTGGAGAGAAGTAGAGTTGCTAGGGAGCAAGGGACCTGGTAAACAACATGATGGGGAGTTTTCTGGGTTTTCTTTTTGCTCCAACTCTTTAGCCCAGACTTGGAGCTGAATAGCCAGCGAGGTAGATACATCAATTGGAGCAGATTTTTAAAAAACCCCAACAGAAAATAACTGCCAACCAAACAGCACTGAAAACACTGTGATCCTCACCCCCTCACAATCAGGGAAGGTTAAATGGAATGCCTCTACTTCCACCCTAACAAGCTATAACAAGGCATGTGACCTCTCCTTCAGGTAGGGAACTAGAATTTTCACCACCATCACCACCACCACCACCACCATCCCCTCTTCCCACCTCACTGCCAGTAAGGAGACCTCCATCCATAATGTCATAGAGGCTACCCGAGAAACAGAAGGAGATATCCCTCTGCCTTTCAGCCAGGCAAGTGTCATTGGAAACTTAATTGGGAGTCTAAATTTCCACTCCCATCCAGCAATAATAAAGTATCTCTTTCTCCCCCTCAAACCACTGTGTCAAAAGAAATTGAGTGGAGAACCTAGACTTCCAGTCCCACGAAGCACCCAATTCACCACTGAGGTGTATCAGATAAGGTTTACTATAAGAGAAGAGTTAAATAAAATCCAGAGCCTTACAACATACTTAAAATTCATCCACGACATAATCAAATTCACTTGTCATACCGAGAATTAGGAATATCACAACTTGAATGAGACAAAACAATTGATAGACAGCAACACTGAGACAAATCAGATGTTGAAATTATATGACAAGAATATTAAAGTAGGGGAAGCTGGGATGGTTCAGTGGGTTGAGTGCTCACTTTGCAGCCCTGGGGACCGAGGATCGAATCCCGGCCCCGGTCCGTGTGGAGCCATATGCTGAACTGGGGCGTGCCCCCAGTTCAGTTCTCACTGGGGAGAGACCCTGGCCCAGTTCCTGCCTGGTGCAGCCCCACTCCCACCTGTGGAATGAAACTGTGTGTAAAAATCAATGATGTGCAACTATGGAGACTGCTCTGGGCTCTCACTTCTCTCTGTCTCTGTATCTGTATCTCTCTCTCTCTCTCTCTCTCTCTCTCTCTCTGTCAAAAACAATAAAAATAAATCTTCAAAAGAAAAAAAAAGAAATTAAAGTAGTTGTCATAAAAATGCTTCAGCAATCAGTTCCAAACATGCTTGAAACAAAAATTCAAAAATGTTAGCAAAGACATAAAAGATAAAGAACTAAATGAAAATTTAGATTTGAAAAATGGAATAACTGAAACAAACATCTTTCCGGGTGGACTGTATAGCAGATTGGAGACAACAGGATTAAGAGAGAACTAGAAGACAGAGCAATACAATTTATTCAACCTGAGACAACAGAGAAAATTGGGGGGGGGGGGGAATTAACAGAGCCTCAGGAACCTGTGGGACTATAAACAAAGATCATTATAATGAAAAATCATTAAAGATTCATGTCATTAAATTCCAGGAGAAGAGAAAAAAGAGTGTGAGTCTGAAGAATTATTCAAAAAAATAATGGCAAACAGTTCCAAATTTGTCAAAAGACATAAACCTACAGATCCAATAAACTGAGTGAACACCAATAGGATAAATTCAAAGAAATACATACAAAGACACATCACAGTCCTGAAAAATAAAAACAAAGGAAAAATCTTGAATGGAGGAGGGAGAATAATACCCTTATAGGGGAAAAACAATTTGAATGACAGTGAATTTCTCATCAGAAACTATGGAGACCAAACAGAAGTGACACAAAAAAATTTAAGAACTGTCAATTCAGATGTTTAAATCCAGAATAATATCTTTCTAATGGAAAACTCAGAGAATTTGTTACCAGCAGACCTACCTTAAAATAACGGCTAAAGGACATTCTCTAAACAGAAAGGAAATGATAAAAGAAGGAATCATGGAAGAATAAAAGGATAAGGGAAAGATTAAAAATATGGGTAAATACATTAGACTTTCCTCCTCTTGAGTTTTATAAATTATGTTAATGGGTACAGCAAATATTATAGCATTCTCTCATGTTCTCAATGTATGTAGAGAAAATAGTTAAGATAATTGTTAAAAATTGAGGAGGGGAGCAAACATATTGTCAATACCAGCAGAATATCAGTTAATTATGGGTAGATAAATGAGATTTTTTAGTAAAATTGAAAGAGAAAGTTCATGAAGAGTCTTTCATGTGGCAATTGATCAATCAACATCAGTGACAGTCAGTGGTAACATTGTTAATGTCCATAAAGATAAATAATGTCACCTCATTGCTGGGGTTTGAGGAGACTGGATTACAATCCAGTGGAAGAAACAGACTCAGAAACAAACAAACACACAAACACACAACAACAACAACAAGAAAAAAGAAAGAACTGGTATTAGTTCAAGTGGAGAAATAATTTAATATGTGTGTTCAGTGGTTAAATGGGATGAATTGTGTCCCCCCCCCCTCCAAATTTACATGTTGAAGTCCTAATTCCCAATACCTCACAATATGAGTATGTTTGAAGATAAGGTCTTTACAGTGGTTATTAAATTAAAATGAGACCCTTAAGTTAGGCCTTAATCCAATATGGCTGTTATCCTTGTGAGATATTAGGAACAGACAGACATCATGGGTACGTACCCACAGAGAAAAGACCATATGAGGATATAGGGAGAAGGAAGCCATCTGAAAACCAAGGAGGAAGGACTCAAGAAAAGCCAAACTTTGATCTTGGACTTTTGGCCTCCAGAACTATAAGACAATACATTCCTGGTGTTTAAGTCAAAGAGTCTATGACATTTTGTTATGGCATCCCTAGCAGACTAATATGAGTCTTCATCAAAGCATTGCTTATAAGATAAAAATATTAGAAACAATCTAACTGACATATCCATACAATGGAGCATTGTGTATCCATGAAAAGTATGATTTAAAGGCAGTTTTAATGATGTGGGGCAATATGTATGATACAGTGGTAGATACATCTGATTGATGTCTCATATCATGTCCCTTCTGTTTTCAACCACAGTACAGTAGACACTTCCATTGGAACTCTGACAGCACCTCCACTGAAGGCTGGGCATCATGTCTTTCCATTTTTAGCTCCAGAGCCTTTCTCAAAGCAGAAGCCATCCTCTCGGCTAGCCTGCAAGCACAGTCCAGAAGTACAGTGTTCTATTCAGGACTTTGACGATTGAATCAGGCCCACCTACATTGGATGATACTCTCTTTTGCTTGAAGTCCATCGAGTTAAATGTTAGTCTCATTCCTCCAAAAAGCACTCTAACAGAAACATCCAGAATAATGTCTGACCAAACATCTGGGCACTGTGGTCCACTTATATTGATACATAAAATTAGCCATCACACTTCCCAAATAAACTACCTTCCCCCAAGTGCTGTCTTCAGCTCTGCTATAGGGTAACCAAACAAATGGTAAATGAAAACAAGCAGGTTACAAATACAACAAGGAAACTATGTATGGACACAAGCTAGAAAAAAAATATGGCAAAATCTTGGCAAAAGCTGTTTCTGCAAGATAGAATTATGGGTGGTTTTCCTTTTGGCTTCTTTGTTGATGCTTTTCTGGTTTTGCAAAGATTATCTCCATAAACATGCTTGGATAATCAGAAAAAGTGAATGAATGCAACAGATAGATAAAGAATAAATTAGATAAAAGCAAATTGTCTGTGGAGAATACAGAGGGGAGTGATTCATTACCCTTAGGGAAATTACGGAGGACTTTGTGGAAGAGGTGGCATTTTATTTGCCACATTGAAGGATGGGTGGTGTGGAGAGGGCTAGTGAGGACAATTCCAAACTGAAAACGTAGTGTGAGGAAAATCACAAAGATGAGAAAGTATAGAGGACAAAGATGAAGTTGAGCACTTCAGTGTGGCCAGCCTGAAGGGTGTGTGAAAGACTTAGGTGAGTCATTATGGTTACTGAAAGCATTCCAAAAGGGTCTTCAGCACTTGGCAGGCCCCAGAGTGAAAGGCAAAGCATATATAAGATTTGTAGACTGAGGCCTTAGGACTTTGGTACTTCTGGTTACGTATGGGCACCTGCTATTGGGCCCACACTTGCAATAGACATATGCTAACCACAAATGCACTGGTCAAACCAGCCTTCTGTTACAAAAGAAACACAGGGATTCAATCCTATCCTGAGCTAGGTCCCTCTTGTATCTTCCTGCATTTCTCTTTTCCTTTCTTCCTCTTCTTCTGAGAGTGTAGCTTCTCTCTGTGGAAGTATGAACAACTCAATTGTTCTCCCCATCTGCTCTCTCTACTACAACCAAACACACATTTTCTTTTCTACCCCCCACTTCTTCTTTTTTTTTTAAGATTTATTTATTTTATTTTATTTTATTTTATTTATTTACTTATTTTGACAGAGGAGAATGAGAGAGAGAGAGAGAGATACAGAGACAGAGAGAGAACTGAACTAGGGGAGCTCCCAGTTCAGCATATGGCTCCACACGAGCCGGGGCCGGGACTCGATCCTCGGTCCCCAGCACTGCAAAGTGAGGGCCCAACCCACTGAGCCATCCCGGCTTCCCCTAAAGATTTATTTTTATTGTTCTTTTTGACAGAGAGAGAAAGAGAGAGAGAGAGAGAGAGAGATACAGAAACAGACAGAAGGGAGAGGGCCCTGAACAGTCTCCATAGTTGTACATCATTGGTTTTTCCACATAGTTTCATTCCACAGGTGGGCGCGAGGTTGCACAGGGCAAGAACTGGGCCAGGGTCTCGCCCCGGTGAGACTGAACGGGGGGAACTCCCCAGTTCAGCATATGGGTCCGCACGGGCCGGGGCCGGGATTCGATCCTCGGTCCCCAGGGCTGCAAAGTGAGCGCTTAATCCACTGAGCCATCCCGGCTTCCCCTTCTTTTTTTTTTTTATTGTTAAATTTAATGGGGTGACATTGGTTGGTAACAATTAGATAGTTTCCAGATGTACAAGTCCATATCACATCACCCATACACCCAAAAAACCTGAAAACCTTAATCTTTAAAGATGTCTGTACCCGCATGTTCATCACAGCACTGTTCACAGTGACCAGAACATGGAAACAACCAAAATGCCCTTCAATAGATGACTGGATAAAGAAGATGTGGTACATTTACA
>PVKE010038082.1:0-15602 GCA_004027555.1 Craseonycteris thonglongyai
TCAGTTCTCTCTCTGTCTCTGTCTCTGTCTCTCTGTCTCTCTGTCTCTCTGTCTCTCTCAAAAATAAATAAATAAATAAAAATATATTTTTAAAAATAGGTTACAAAAAATATCTGAATGCATTACAAGTTTTCTATTTTTATCTCAGTGGTTGTAGTTAGTTTTTTTATTTTGTCATTCTAAATTAGGAAGCTTGAGACATTTATGTTAGTGGTCCCCTCCCCTCCCCCCCACCCCCCGCCAATGTATATTAGTAAACATCTTTTTTGGTTTGGAGAAATGCTGTGGAAAAATAAGAAAAACACATTATCAGAGACAGAAGATCTTGGTACCTTTTTCTATTCATGTATTTATAAAACTACTAAATTATTCTATTTTAGGAATACTTTTATATTATGTATGATTATTTTAATAAATAGATTTTTTCCATACCTTTTTCATCTAGACAGGTGCCTATTTAGCTCTTTAAAATGAATCAAAGTAATTTTCTGATGTTTCTGGTCAAAGCAGTTCCTACTTGTTTGGAAAAGGAAGACTGGGGACCAAAAATAACTTAATTGTCTACCCTTCAGCATCAACAAAAATTTCTTAACTCTTCATTTCTATTGTCTAAAAAACATGTCTCAATAATTTCATTGATTTCTAAAGTTAATTTTCACATTTTATTCTCATTTATTCTCTTATGATTAATTTAAAAAGTATATTTGTATATTTGAACTTTATCATCAATAAGACAAATAATAACAAGTGTTGGAGAGGCTGTGAAGAAAAAGGAACCCTCATACACTGCTAGTAGGAATGTAAACAGGTGCAACCACTATAGAAGACAGTATAGAGATTCCTAAAAAAATTAGGAACAGAATGACCCAGCAATCCCTCTTCTGGTTATTTACCCCCCAAATTGAAAACTTTAGTCTGCAAAGATATATGACCCCAATTTCATCACAGCATTGTTCACAGTGGCCAAGTCATGGAAACCACCAAAGTGTCCTTTGATAGATGACTAGATAGAGAACTTGTGGTACATTTACACAATGGAACATTACTAGGGCACAAGAAAAGATGCAATACTGCCTTTTGGAACAACATAGATAGACCTAGCGATCATGGCAAGCAAAATAAGACAGACAGAAAAAAATAAAGAACAATATGATTTCACTCATATGTGGGATTATAAAAATGAAAGTAACAAAAAACAAAAACTCATGGATACAGTCAATAGTTTAGTGATTACCAGAAGGTAAGCGGGTAGAGAGGTAGGAGAGGAGGGATGGAAGGAGAACTGTCTCTGGGTGGTCAGCACACATACTATCCAGCATATAGATGATATATTGTAAAAAAGTACACCTGGAACCTATGTAATTTTGCTAAAAAATATCACCCCAATAAATTTAATTTTAAAAAGTTTGCAAAGTAATTTCAACAAATAAAATTTAACCTCCATTGTGTCTTTGGTAAGCATAGAGTGTTGACAATATTCAGTAGAATTGGATGTGGCTAAGAGATTTGTTAAGGTCTACCCATCCAAAGCAAATAGTAAGAAGGGTCCAGTGATTCTGACTTTTTGTTATAGAAAAAGTAAAAAAGTCATAACATAGTAATCATATTAATGATAATTGTCAGTGCTTAGTATCATTTTGTGCCAAGGATTATATCTGAACTTTATATATGTTACTCCTAAATCTTATAATAATCCAACAAGATAGTTATTATTTTACATTCTCTAAAGATGAAAAAATTGAGACAGATATTAAGCAATGTGCCCAAGGCCACACACCTGCATAGTAACAGAGCTTTGAAATGAAGCCGCTCTATTTCATCTTGAAATAGCTTCAATCATAGATTGTTTTTCTGCATAACATTATTTCTATAATGCATTACTTTTAAATTGAAACATTATTTCAATTTAACTTTTGAGTTTTTGTGATCAAAAACTTTTCAGACTTTTTGTGATCCAATTATTTGTTTAACTTAATCGCATACAGGATAAAAATCCAGACTTGAAAACTCAGGTGTACAAAGTAAACGTAAATTCTTTATTTTATTATAGCTATTCTAGATTTCCTTCGAGCCCCTCACCCACTGGTAAGTAGGAACAAAGAATCACATCATCCAATACATTTTAAAGCTTAGTATCACAAAATCATTTAAAGACCCATTTGGGTAGCATTTAATCTCTCTTAAACATATAGTCTCTCAAACAGCTTTTTCCTGATACTCTCCTAAAAATGGTCTTCATTTGATAAGAATGCGGGGAGGTGAGAAGTTGCCAAGGAAGAGTCCTCAGGCATTAGGTCATCTGCTTCCTATGGTCTTTGAGTAATGTGCTTTATTTAGGTGCCTGATTTTAGGCCTCTGGTACCTGAATCCACTGCTGGTATGCTTCATATCTGAAATCCATTGTCTTGGTCAGGGACCAGTCCTTCGCCATGATTGACTAAGCCTCATTCAGGCAAGAAAAAGAGACAAGTGTTTCCTCCCTTGACTGCCCAGAGCTACTTGATTGAATTCATCTTTCTTAGATATAACCATTGTTCCCTTTAATGAATCCATCCACTTTGGTGGTGGCAGAGTTGCTGACTCCTTTCTGTGGTCATCACAGAAGGGATGATCTGGTTTTCAATCTATTTGTCTCAGTGTAGAGTAGAGCATGCAACAGACCTACTGATGGAGTATTCAGATACCTAAACCTCCCCTCATTCACTGGTGGTACCTTGTAAGACTGGGTGTACTCGGTTGGAAGATCCTTATGTAGCATCATGCTGCATCCCTGAAATGTAAGTATTCTTTGCCTCATGCCATAACAATCCCTAACCAGTCTCTTCCCCACCCCTATCTCATGGATACACTGGCATGGGTGAAGCCCACCTGCTCACAGGTGTGAGCTGTATGTCTTGGGAGCAGTGAATTTGCAGAGGAAGTTCTTGCCCCTAGGCTACCTGGCTTACTACAGTCACATCATCTCCTCCCCAAGTGTTCTTATCCTAATTCTAATAGCCCTGCAGCAGCTCAACAAGACTGAGTCAGCGGACAGCCATCAGTCTGTAAGAAGTCAGTCTGTTCTTCTATCAGCTACCCCACAAACTTTAGAAGGCAATCTCTGGGACTGCCTTACCTCAGTTTCAAATTAAGGGAACCATTTGAGCACCTCCCTTCCTTCCTCCATGGGGAAGGGAGGAGATACCTTAAAACACTCTACTTTCCCAGTCTTCCACTTCCTCTTAAGTGTTTCACTGTTGAAGGTCATCAATTCAGGGAAAACCTTTCATGTGAGAACAAAACGAAAGTCTCTTGCCAAGAACTGGGCCCTTTTAAAACTCAGCATTGGGGAATTTAGTACTTTTATTCTCAGAAAGGTGTTATGTCTTTTGTAACCCCCGTCCTCTTTGAAACCTTCTAGAGCTGAAAAAAAAAAAAAAATTCAGTTAATACTTCACACTGCCCTGGTACTCATCCAAAATGATGTCAAGGTATTTAAGATTCAAGATATTTCATTCATTTTACTCTAATTCTTAATGTAATTGTGTGTAATTATGGTTTTGTTTTGTTTGTTTTATGTTTAATGGGTTCCCTACTTTACTTCTCTCTGTGAGGTGGGGTTCCCATTATAGTCACCATGAGTTTGAAAATTTATAAAAATGAACTTCTGATAATTTTTACTGGTATTACTATTTAATGAATAATTTTACTCAGTTGCTTTTGATACACAACATATATTTTCATAAAGTTCAGGCCTAAAAGCGACTTTACACATTAATGCATACAAATCTTTTATTTTACAAATGAGAAAACTGAAACTTGGAGAGGTTACATATTTTGAAAAGTATTATATTGCTAGTTAATTAGCAGAGTTTGGTCAGGACTCCCTAGTCCTTAAGAGCACTTATATATATTGAATCTGGAATTATCTGTGTAAATTTTCATATATAGTCTGACTTCTCCCACCCATAACACAGTAATTAAGCTCTGTCAGGGTAGGAATTGTATGTTTTGTACTCTGTTGCATCCCCAATGGCTAGCACAAATTCTTGCATATAGTAGATGCTTAATAAATATTGTCAAATAAAGGAATGAATAAGTGAATGAATGGCTTAAACAAATGTGTATGTGGATTATACAATGAATTAAATACCAATGTTTCATTTGGGTCTTGCAAAGGTGAATAAGTCAGGGTCCAGAAAAGAGGCAAATATAGAAACTAAGGGCTACCCTAAAAATGATTTTAGAACTCTAAAAAATGATTCACTGTGGAGATTGTATTTCTTCTTCTCCTTCATTGGAAAGGCAGCCCCAGGGAATATGCTGGAGTCCTTCATCAGCTCCTGAAAGATTCAGTACATAGCTCTCCACTCAAGACCTCACACACCATTTTCTCCTCAACAGTTGCATACTGCATTTCTGCTCTGTTTTATGCTAGAGTTGTGGCTCATAGTGAGTTAAAAATATACCAATGTGTCCACAATTTGAGAGGAACAGATGACTCACAGTTCACATGAAAGGAAACAATTATGCCAATTGTAAACTTACTGGTTCCAGAATGATTTAAGGCACTAGCTTGCCTAGTTTCATGAAGACACTGGTGGAATTTTTTCTATACTTGGTTCATAATCACACGTAGAATTGATTTCCCAGTCTCCTTAGGGTGTTTCCATGAGGTGCTGCAATAGTAGAGAGGTTATACTGGGGGTGGCGAACCTATGGCATGCGTGCCCATAGTGGCACGCAGAGCAATTATTTCGGCACGCGGAGCTGTGAATACCATTGAAAAAATTATTGTTTATGCTCTTATAGACATAAAAATAATCGATACCTCTATCTCACTCGATGGGTTGGCACGCGAGTCGAGCAAGTATACTCTTATTTCATAAACTTTGGCACTCAATCGCCAAAAGGTTCACCACCCCTGTAATTGTTAAGTCACATGCTTTTTTTACATCAATGAGGGCACCACGGGAAAGAAATGAGATTCCTTTCCCCTGTATTCACATTCAAACTTCCAGTCATGAGAAGGCAGAAGCTATGAAGAAGGAAGTGCTCTTAGCTCATATTAACCACTCAACAAATTATTAACAGAGTCTGTTTTCCTAACCACTAGTGACAAAGTGGAAGTGCCACTTCAGAAGAAGAAAACACCCTCCCCAGGGGTATCAATTGTACCCATCTATGAGATCTACCTTCTCTCTTCCAGGAGGGTTCCAAGGCTGGCAACTACACAGTACCCTGGAGGTGAAGGTGAAGATGAAGCTGCTGCATGGGAATATAGCTGAAATAGAAACCAAATTTGTACAACTACATCAAGTATTTCAAAATGAAATGCTTCATATAAACATTTAGCAGTGGGCAGTAACCATCAGCAGACTTTGGTATAGAATAAAATAATTCAGAATTCTGGTTAAATAAAGAGATCAGATAAACAAGAACAACAGTATGTTAAATCTTAGAAACTATGGGAAATATGTAGCAAAAATATTCAGTACAAAAATCTTTTGCTTTTAACAGAAATAAAAAAGTCTAAAGAACATGGAAAATGAAAAACTTAAAATCCATGGCAGACTCAAGAAAAAAAGAGGAAGTATTTATGCACTGTGGTCAGCAGCCTGGCTGATAGAGACAGACAAAATGACCAAGATTTTGAAATGTAATGTATATAAAGGCAAAATGAACAGCATTTTCAAATTTCTAGCAATAACCAAAATAGAAACATATAAGGAAACAAACAGAAAGTTTACTTGCTTCATTGCATGGAGTGTGGAAGTTTATCTGTGAATTAGGATTAATAATGTAGAGTTGCTCAAGGAGCTCATTGAAACCATTTGTCCATATTCATATGCATATTCATATTGTACATCATAGTTTATATATATTCATATTAATGGCCATGCCTGAAAAAGAAGATACATTGGCAATATCAGTGGACACGTAAAACTATACAGTGCTGCCCACTGGTTTTATCCCAGTGTCTTCTGGTCTGTGCCTGGTTTTTGATGACTGTCATGAAAGTCATGATAGTTCAGCATCAAAGCATATTTACTTGTCACAGAGCCCAGGCCTTTAACAGAGATCTATGAACTTTACTGATATCTTCACAAATACAGAAAGTGAAGTTAGTTTGGTGATGAGTAATTTAATTCATATGTACTCTCAAATTTTATAATAAGTAAAAAATTGCTGCTATGAAAAATATTTCTTACAAAATTTTAACATTTTCTGGTTGAGTTGCCTAATGGCATCTAAAGCAAATGAGATTACCTGTGAAATTCATTTTTTCTTTAAAAATTAAAACAGTCTGAAGCTCTAAAGATTCACATTTTTCAAGCATTCAAGAGTTTCGAGAGACGGTTCAAGGAAATATAAGCCAACAAACTCATATTTACGAAGAACCACAATAAGAACTAAAGAACTAATGCTTAAATATGTCTACTTCTAAGTTATTTGTAAGAATTTATGTCAGCTAGTTTTTATGTCTGGTTCATTACCACCATTTTAAATTTCCTTTAAAACATAGAAGCATCTTTCTGAAGACAGCAAGAAAATAAAAGTGAAGTAGTACTAGTAAACAAAGTATGTTTGGATATGGGAAATTTGAACGTTCCTGTTCCACATTCCATTAGTTTCTTTTCATTTCAGAGGTAAGATTTTGGCACCATATCTTCCTCAAGCTCAAAAACAAACTATCGCCAAAGTTATAATATTTCAATGCATAGATATTAATTCTCATTCTCATTCTTGTACTTGATGTGCATTGTCTGAAAAAACATGAAAAATTTAAAAAGTTTGAACAAAATGCTGCAGGATTTTATAGGAAGCAGTTACTTTGTGCTGCAGAAACCAAAGAAACCTTTATGAAGAAGATTGTGTTTCTTCAATAGCATTGAAGCAGGAAGAATTTAGATGTGCCAAAATGGGGAAGTATTCCAGGCAGAAGGAAGAACCTGAGCTAAGGCAAGGAGGCATCAGGCAAATGAATCCAAGGAACAGGTAGCAAACCAGTTTAATAGTTTAATCTGAGCTCATAATTGGAAGAAGGAACAATGGATGATTCGACTCAGAGTCTTATGTGATAGAATACGAAATTCAATAAGCCATAAACTGAAATTTGAAGGTGAGAATTAGGTGAAGTTTCAACTCTGCACTTATCAGCTCAATGAATCCTCACAATATTCAATGAGTTAGAGAACAATATTCCCAGTTTTATAAGAGAAAACTGAGGCTTAGACTTCTTAAGAATTTGTGGGCATTGATAGCTGGGTAAGAAACAAGGCTGGAAACTGTGACCCCACTGACTATGCTCTTTCTGCTCTGTTGCAACGTTCCTTGTTACATTGTCATCTTTGTTTTAGTACCCCTTTCCTCTGTGGAGACCATGAGCATTTTGCCACACTGGCTGTGTCTTTTTTTTTTCCCCCTAAAAAACTAGCACAGTGCTTGGCATATAGTATGTGATTGATAAATATTAGCTGAATGAAAGAATGAATATCTAACAACCCATTTTCATGGCAGAATTGGAGCACAGGAGAGAGACCAAGGCTGGAAACAAACAAATGTAGAAATCCCTTGCTGAGAGGTCATTGGTATAGGCCTAATATAGTAGAGTTTAGAGATATTTATGATAAATTTAAAAAGTATGTAATGAGTACATTGACTTCTGAGTGAGCATACGAGGTCTGACAATTAAGTTCGTGAACTCATCCTAGAAAAGTGCCACATACCACAATGATGAATATCATTACACAGTCACCTTCAAAGGACTCCACTTGGAAAGCTATGCCAGCACCTAATCACCCTTCCAAGCAATTTTGGAACTCTTTCTAAAATGGCCATCAGTGCCGTTGTCATATTACACTCAATGTCCTGAATGGCATCCAAATGTCTCTCTTTTAATATTTCCTTTATCTTCATGTAAAGAAAAAGCTATTGGGGGCCAGATCAGGTGAGTAGGGATGCTGTTCCAATATAGTTATTTGTTTCCTGGCTAAAAACTCCCTCACAGACAGTGCCATGCGAGCTGATGCATTGTCATGATGCAAGAGCCATGATTTGTTGGCTGAAAGTTCAGTCGTTTTTGTCTAATATTTTCATGCAGCCTTTTCAGCACTTCCAAATAGTCAACTTCATTGACTATTTGTCCAGTTGGTACAAATTCATAATGAACAGTCCCTCTGATATCAAAAAACGTTAGCAATGTCATTTTGACTCTTGATTTGGACTGATGAAACTTTTGGTTATTGGGAATTTGGCTGACTTCCATTGTGCACTTTGACAATTTGTTTCAGAGTCGTATTGGCACATACATATATCATCCCCAGTGATAACAGGGCCCAAAACATCATCTTGTCTTTCCAAAAGGTCTTGGCAAACTTTGACTCTCCTTTGGTTTTGTTCATTGGTGAGCTCCTTCGGGATCATTTTTGCACACACCTTTCTCATACCAAGATTTTCAGTGAAGATTTTACTGTTTCTCTATCAATGTGTACTTGGTCTGCTATGCTTCTCACAGCCAATAATTTTGATACACAATTCAACAAATTTTTACACTTTTTTTGTCAGTTCTGCTTGTTACTGGCTGTCCTGATTTCTCTTCATCAGTGACGCTTTCTCTCCCCTCTGAAAAACAATCCATTTGTATACCACCATTTTCTTCATGGCATTATACCCATCAATTTGGACTAACATGTCCCTGATTTCACTTTCACTCTTGTCATTTTTAACATGAAATTTAATATCTGTTAGTTTCTCTTAGTCAAGTTCCAATGTTCTCACAATGGCACACAAAAACATGCCATTCAGCAAGACACTGCCACATGTTGACATGAACACAGCTGTGAGACACTGATATACCAAGGTTATGAAACCTTACTGAGTTGTCTGCACAGCACTGCCAATGAGCTCACAATGGCAAGCTAATGAACTTTATTGTCATACCTTGTAAACACACTTTCTCTTTTTTTTTGTCTATTATATGGTAGCTATTGAGCCCAAAGATATGAGGATAACTGTCCTCATGAAGCCACAAGTCCATATTAGGAGACACCTTTGAAAGTTGGTAGTTAGGATAACAGATACATACAAAAACACTTCCTTTTCTTCTTTCACAAAGGTAGTTCCAACATTGGGACTTTCAACATTTCATTAGCATGAAATAAACTTCACAAATCGCATCTGTGAATATCTGAAAATTACATATGAGAATGTTGTGGAAAACAAAAGGAACATGAATCAAAATTTCTTTAAAAGGAATATACCATGGTCTTGCACTGTATTTACTAAAGGTGAGAGGAGTGATGACCCCTGGGCATCCAATTTGGAGTTTATAATTTGAATATAGATAAACTAACAAGAGATTTTGTGTTGCTTTAAATAATGGAAGTGTAGTAATGGCCAAGAGTTTTTTTTTAGAAGGCATGAACAAGGTCATAACAACCATTTTCTGTCCTGATAATTGTGATTTTGCAAAACCAGTGACAGAGGCAGCTGAGTGGAAAGACATCTATTGCCTACCACCAATTATCAGGAATTGGAGGACATTCTCTGTTTGTTTGATTTAAATTTTATTGTTTTGCAGCTACAGACATAAGAGGTAATAGTGAAGGTAATTGAAATGCTCAAGCACTAAATTACAGTCATGATAGCAGAAACCTGCATCTATAACTTGATGCAATTAGTACCTCACCCACCCCACCCCCATATAAGCTAGTCAATGTAGATGTGGCTTAAAAATAATAATGCTAAAAAATAATGAGCAAATAAATGTATAAATTCAAAGCACATCAAACAATGGGGCTACAAATGCTCACAGAATAAAAGTAATATTTAAATTTATTGTAAATTATTGAAATCATAATTTTAGCCATTTAATGCACACATTTATTTTGAATTTTGGGCCAAAGATAATGGAATACCCAATAATTGTTCAACTAAGGGTAAAACAATTTGGGATGACACTGGCAAATCCTTATAGATGTCACTGATGAGAATGCCTTTCCCTGTGTATGCCAGGTGCCTGCGTTAGATTTGAGTGTGTGCAAAATCCCATTGCCAGTGAGTTGTACTCATGTCAAAATGGACAAGTATATTAAGTTAGAGTATTTATTACGTACATGACACAGTGATAAAGACATACTTTGGGAGCTGGAGCGAATGATAGAAACAAACATACATAAGTAAGGTACAAGGTATGATAGAGATACAAAGGTATTCTAGAGAGCACAAAGGAAAAAAATACTTAAATCCATTAGGGTTGAATAAAGATGGCCTTTATGAACAAGATGCATTTAAGTGGATCCTTGCAGACAAAGAAATATTTCATTAAGTATAAAACAAAAGAAACTAATTAAAGCTAAGGGAATCAAATAAGGGCTCAGAAAATTTTTAAAAATGTGTAGAATGCATGGGTTGCATGTAATCAGTATAGTGAAAGATATGCTTTATAAGGTAAACTGTAATTAAATTATGGAAGGCTTGGAACTCTATGCTAAAAACAATTGCAATTTATTCTCTAGACCTTCACTTTCTATTAGAACTTTCTGTGATGATAAATATGATCTATAAATTACACTATCCAACATTGTGGCCACTGGCTACACATGGCTATTTAGTACTTGGAGTGTGACTAATTCAACTGGGAAACTGACGTTTTACTTTTATTGTATAAAAGTTATTATTAAATAATTAATGTGTTGGGGATGCTGAGATAGCTCAGCAGGTGAGTACTTGCCCTGCAATTGTGAAGTCCAGGGTTCAATTCCCAACCCCGGCCCCTGCAAACCCATATGCTGAACTGGGCACAACTGGTAACTGCCAGAATGCTCAGTGTCAAAAGTTTTCACCTCCCATGTGGGAGGCCCCTGGTTCAGTTACCGCCTTATGTGGCCCCACATTCATGTGGAATGAAACTATGTCATAACTAACGATGTACAACTATGGAGACTGCTCCTGGCCTTTCTCTCTCTCTCTCTCTCTCTCTCTCTCTCTCTCTCTCTCTCTCTCTCTCTCTCCACCCCTCTCCTTCTCTCAAACAATAAAATAAATATAAAATAACAATAATAATTAATGTATTAAATTTAAATAGTCATATATGCCTAGTGGATACCTTATTGAGCAGTACAAACAATGGTGGCTACTAAAATTTTTGCACAAGATAATGATATGATTGGACACATGCTTTAGTAATAGTTTTTCTTTGCACAATCTAAAACATTGATTAATTTGGGGAAGAGACCTCTTTAAATTAATCACTGTTCATGTTACCTCCAATAGATGTTTTATTTTATGATTGCATATACTTAGAAAAACTGTGAGTGCTAATTCATTATATTGCAGGAGGACAATTAATAGAGAAAACGTGGCTACATGGAATAGATTTTAAAAACAGTAGCAGATGGTAAATTCTGGTAAGTTTTAAAAATTTCTAAAATGAATGCCTTGTGACTGTTGAAAAACAACACATTTCATTCCTTGGATGAAAAGATTATATCTTACCCATCTTAAGCTGATTAATGTGTGTATTACTAATAGGTAGTTCATGTGACATAGTAAAAATGCAAAAATAAGCAATGTAGACACTCAAAAGGGCATAATGGTTCTGACACATATGTGTAATTTCAAAATGTTAGGCCTTTAGGCTCACAGAATTTCCACTTGTCAGTAATGATAGAAAAGAATAATAAAAACCTCAAATGTGTTATTTAAAAAAACAAATTGATGTCATATTGTTTTTCTCTGGGGCTTATATGGGACTCACAAAAGCTTTTATTTCAAAAGCATACTTCAGAATGTTTATTTATTTATTTTATTATTATTATTTATTCAAGATTGATTTTTATTGTTTTTGACAGAGAGATACAGAGACAGAGAGAAGGGGGAGGGCCCAGGACAGTCTCCATAGTTACACATTATTAGTTTTACCACATAGTTTTGTTCCACAGGTGGGCGCGGGGCTGCACAGGGCAGGAAATGGGCCAGGGTCTTACTCCAGTAAGAACTGAACTGGGGGTGCTCCCCAGTTCAGCATAGGGGTCCACTCAGGTTGGGACCGGGATTTGATCCTCGGTCCCCAGGGCTGCAAAGTGATCACTTAACCCACTGAGCCATCCCCACTTCCCCTCAGAATATTTATTTAAATCAAAATAAAAATGCTTCTCAAAGCTATTTTAGATATAGCTTTTAAATTTAGAGGCTTCTTGGAGTTCACGTTGTTTCTTAATTTATATTAATCATAGCCAAGTTAGGATGACTAATGGAGACTAGATCTGATGAAATTACAAATTTTCCATTGGTGGGGAAAATATTAATGCAGATGAATAGATACTGAAATTTTAAAACATTAAATTCCAAGTATATTCCTGAAATCAGTGGAAATTCCTCTCTACTTATATAAGAGGTTAGGTTTGCAAACACAAGCTCAGATGGTTGCCATAAGCCAAAGTTGTGGATAAATACAGAAATGTGGTCAGTAAGTAGTAGAGAGAACTCACCATTTGCCTGGTGCCCTCAGAGCAAGTCAGAGTTCCTTTCTGTGGGTCTGCTTTTGCAAGTTAGTAAGCTACTTGTGGCCCATCAGTTGATAGTTCCTTACTATCCTCAGGCCAAAAAACATGAAGTCATTCTTGATGTTTTCTCTTCCTCTCATACACCACATCCAATCTGTCCAGAAATTCTGTTTGTTCTATCTTCAAAATATATCTAGAATCTAGCATTCTCATAGCCTCTACTGACTTTGTCTCAGTTGAATCACATAGCCTCCAAACTGCTTTTCCTGCCCCTACCTCTCTTACCTCTTTCTAAAATAGCAGATAGATGTTCCTTTTAAAATAGGGTGACCAGACGTCCCGCTTTTGGCGGGACAGTCCGATTTTTAACAATTTGTCCTGCATCCCGCGGTGTTTTAAAAAAGTCCTGATTTTTGGAAAGAATGCACAACAAGCTAGGGAACGGCGGGAGAACGGGAAGGGAATATACGGTTTTTGGCGGCCATTTGGCTATTTCGCCAGGATATGAGTTTTATATAATTTTTGTTAATTTCATGATGTTAAACTTTAATAATAACAAATAATTGTTGAGAACTCATTATTGAGAACTGCTTATCAAAGTTCGCACTGTTGATCAGTTGTTAGAATTCACCATTATTTGGACTTAATGAACAATGGCATTTTTTGGCATTGGCAACGACGAAAACATTTTGTAACTGTCTCGCAGACGATACACATTGTACTGCATGCTAGTGCTAGTTAAATAAGTGATCTCGGATTTACTTTAGGGAGATTAAAGGTGGCGACATGAGAGGAGAATGCCGATAACTGCCTGGGAAGGGCCTTGTGAACAGAGGGGAATCCACAGGGGAAACCCTGAGAAGAAACATCAACTAAGAGAACCACACAACGCAGAACAACACACAAAGGTTAGAGAAAAAAGAGGGAAAGGGAAGCAGCGGTTCGGGGACAGAGACTCGGAGCACAGCCCAGGGCTGGCAAAAACAAAGGGGGATTGGGGGACTATGGTCAAAGTGGAGTTGGATCGAGGGCGGGCTGGAAGCCAAGACCTAGGGAGCGTGGAAGCCCCACAAGACTGTGGACAATTTAACATCCGAACTCAAGGGACAGCACACAGTGCCCTAATCAGATCACAGAGCCTGAAGTGGAACAGGGACTGTGGAGCAGGGCGGAGGCACTTCCCGGCGGGCGGGGTGAGAGCAGGGCACCAGCCTGCAACAGCTCAGCACCCCTGATTTACGGAGGAGATTGACTGTGAATGAGCGCCTTCTGAAGACAGGGCTCTTGGAGTGAGGGCTGGGGCTTGAGTGGGCATAGCTGCATTGGACATGCTTGGAGTGAATCCGGCGGTCTCAAAAGAGCCCGAAGCATAGAGCGGCTGCCGCCCGAGCTACGGCCTGTGCGCACAGGGCTTTGGGCGCCCCACCCACCGGGCCTCCGCGGCACGGCTGCCAGTGCGCAACTGGGTTTTCGGTGCCCCGCCCACCAGGGCAATGCGACACCGCTGCTTGCTTGCCAGAGCGCAATTGGGCTTCTGGTGCCCCGCTCACCAGGCCGCTGCAGCACCGCTGCATGCTTGCCAGCACGCAATTAAGCTTTTGGTGCCCCGCTCACCAGGCTGCTGCGGCACCGCTGCCAATGTGCAAGTGCACAACTGGGCTTTCGGCGCCCCGCCCACTGGGCCATGGCGCATCACTGCGTGCACGCTCCTGGGCTTTCGGTGCCCCGCCCACCGGGCCAACGTCACACCGCTGCCTGCTCGCCAGCACGCTACAGGGCTTTTCCCGCACTGCCCACCAGGCCGCTGCGGGGCCGCTGCCTGCGCGCAAGACCGGCTTTTGGCACCCTGCCCACCGGGCCGCTGCAGCACTGCTGCCTGCTCACGAGCACGCAACTGGGCTTTTGGCGTCCCGCCCACCAGGCCTCTGGGGCGTTGCAGCCCACGCCAACAACTGGGCTGCTGTTCGGGTTGCCGCGGTGTCATTGCCTGCGCTCGAGACTGCGTGGCTGACCAGGACCTCTGCCAAGCCCCAGCCCATCCAAGTGCTGCCCTGCGGGCATGGCTTACAGATACTATTGAAGGAGGGGCAGCCAGGCAGAAGAGAGAAAGACCAGAGCTCCTGTGCCCCGCCCGCACTGAACAACCAGCCCCCCTGCTGAAAGAAGAATCTGCTATTGTGTCTCAGGCCCACCCTAGCTCCTACTCACATGCCCCCACCCCGGGCCACACCTTTGCTACCCTGCTATATAATAGCTAAGACAGCAACCTGAAGTGCCCCAGGACACAGAAGCTGTCTGCTTCCCCCAAACCTCTCCCAAAATCTCCTTCTCCCACAACTGAGCCCAAAAGAAAAAATAAAGAGAAGCCCATCTGATAGGCAATCCCCCAGTGGGAAAACAGACTCATGCCTAAAGCAAAAAGAACCACATCAAACACAATGCACACCTCAGAATCCAAAGCCCCTCCAGAAGATCAAGGGCAGTCTTTAGTAAAGGACCTTGCACACTTGGAATCAAATCTAAGTGAAACAGAATTCAGGGCTGCATTAATCAAGACACTCAGAGAGCTCACTGAATGCTGGCAAAGTACCCAGACACAGTTAAATGACCTCAACAAGAAATTTTCTGAGCAAAATGAGTACTTTATCAACAAAATTGAGAAGCTAGAGCAGAACCAAAAGGAACTCCTTGAAATGAAAGGCATAATGGGAGAGCTGAAAATAGAACTGACCAGCATAGGAAACAGGGCTGACCAGCTAGAGGAAAGGATGAGTGAAATTGAAGATACAAACATGGAAATGTCAAAGAGGGAAGAAGAAAGGGAAAGGAAAATCAAGAGAAATGAAAGAGCCCTACAAGAACTTTCTGACACCATCAGAAAGAACAATATTAGAATAATAGGGGTACCAGAAGGTAGCGAGATGAAATCTTCTCAGAGTCTACTAAAACAAATAGTGGATGAAAATTTCCCTAACCTGTGGAAGGAATTACAGCCCCAAATCCAAGAGGAAAGCAGAATCCCTAACTTCCTAGACCCTAGCAGATCTTCTCCAAGGCACATTGTTCTGAAGATGACAAAAATCAATGACAAAGAAAAAATCCTCAAGGCTGCCA
>PVKE010038083.1:0-15602 GCA_004027555.1 Craseonycteris thonglongyai
TGTCTGGGTTCTCCTCTCATGCCGCCATCTTGCTCTCTCCGAAAATTTCAACAAAGAGATAGCAAGCATAGAGGAAGACATAGAAACCATAAAAAAGAACGAGGCAAAAATAAAGAATAAAATAACTGAAATGAAGAATGAAATAGAAGAAATCACCAAACTAGATAAAGCAGAAGCTCAAATCAGTGATTTGGAAGAAAAGATAGCAGAAAACACCTAATCAGAACAACAAAAAGAAAAATGAATCCAAAAAAATGAGTATAGTTTAAGATTTCTCTGGGACAACATCGAGTGTAACAACATCTGCATCAAAAGGGTACCAGAAAGAGAAGAGAGAGAGCAAGGTATTGAAAACCTCCTTGAAGAAATAATGACTGGAGGAGAAAATAGACATACAAGCCCAGGAAGCAGAGAAAGCCCCAAACAAAATGAATCCAAACAGCCCACACTGAGACACATTATAATTAATATGGCAAAAGTTAGACAGAGATAATTCTAAAACCAGAAAGAAAAAGACAACTAGTAACTTATAAGGGAGCACCCATATGTCTGTCAGCTGATCAACAGAAACTCTGCAGGCCGGAAGGGACTGGGAGAAAATACTCAACATAATGCAAATCAAGGATCTACAACTAAGATTACTGTATCCAGCAAGGTTATTATTCAAAATTGACAGACAGATAAAGAGCTTCCCAGACAAGAAAAATCTAAAGGAGTTCATCACCACCAAACTAGTATTGTAAGGAATTTTAGAGGGATTTCTTTAAGATGTAGGGGGGAGACAGAATTGTGAATAATAGAATGATAATAGCTACATGTCTATCAAGTTACTTTCAATTTAAATGGCTTAAAAGCTCCAATCAAAAGACATGGATGGGGAAGCCGGGATGGCTCAGTGGGTTAAGTGCTCACTTTGCAGTCCCGGGGACCAAGGATCGAATCCCGGCCCCGGCTCATGCGGACCCATATGCTGAACTGGGGAGTGCTCCCAGTTCGGTTCTCACCAGGGTGAGACTCCGGCCCAGTTCCTGCCCTGTGCAGCCCCGTTCCCACCTGTGGAATGAAACTATGTGGAAAAACCAATGATGTACAACTATGGAGACTGTTCTGGGCCCTCCCCCTTCTCTCTGTCTCTGTATCTCTCTCTCTCTCTCTCTCTCTCTCTCTCTCTCTCTCTCTCTCTCTCTCTGTCAAAAACAATAAAAATAAATCTTTTAAAAAAAGGCATGGAGTGTGTACTGAGAGGGGTGTGTCAGACAGGGAAATACGGATGCAAGTTGATTTTTGTCATAGGTGGAATCTAAAGAAGAAAATAAACAAAACAGGACTGAATTTATAGATACAGAAAACATTTGGTTTGTTGCCATATGGGAGGAGGATTGGGGATGTGGGTGAAATAAGGGAAAGGGATTAAGAAATACAAATTGGTTTTTACAAAGTATTAGTTATGAGGAGGTAGGGTTAGCATGAGGAATACAATCAATAATATTGTAACTATAAATGGTGTCAGATGGGTACTATATTTGTTGGGGTGATGGAAGGAGACCTGGAGGGGTGGATGAAAAAGGGGAAAAAATAAAAGGTACAAATTTATAGTTACAAAATAATTATGGGAGCATAAGGTATAGCTTAGGGAATACAGTAATACCATTGTAGTAACTATATGTGGTGTCAGATGAATACTAGATGTATTGGAAAGATGATTTTGTAAATTATATAAATGTCTCATCCCCATGTTGTACACCTGAAACTAATATAATATTGTATGTCAAATGTAATTAAAAAATAAATAGATGCTGGGGTAGTTCAACAGGTTGAGCTCTTGCCTTGTAACCACGAGATTCAGGGATCAAATCCCAGCCCCAGCCTGTGCAAACCCATATGCTGAACTATGGCACAACTGGTAACCACTCGGATGGTGGCTCAGGTTCTCATGTCCCATGTAGAAGATACTCAGTTCAGTTCCCACTCCACACGACCCCACATCCACCTGTGTGGAATGAAACTATGTCACAAGTAATGATGCACGACTATGAAAACTGCTCTGGGCCCTCCCCCATTGTCTCTCTCTCTCTCTCTCTCTCTCTCTCTCTCTCTCTCTCTCTCTCTCTCTCACCTTCTCTGAAACAATGAAATATTAATAAATCATTAAAAATAGATAAATCGTTAAAAATAAAAATAAAAAATTAATATGTAAATTTGTAGATACCTATGAATCTGAGGTTTGAAAATTTAGTTGATGAGCTTGCCACCATGTGCTCACATTGACAGCACTGTACAAACAACTGGGCAAGGTTTCATTACTTTGGTATATCAGTGTCTCACAGCTGTGTTCATGTCAACATGTGTTGCTGAGTGCCGTTCATTGTTGTCGTGTGTTTGTGTGTGCCATCGCAAGAATGCCATAGCTTGAATTAGAGTGATGAAGAAACGTTAAATTTCTTGTTAAACTTGGCAAGAGTGGAATGAAACCGGTGACATGTTATTCCAAGTTTATGGGGCTAATGCCATTAAGAGAAAGTCAGTGTACAAATGAATTAAACATTTTTCTGAAGGGAGAGAATGCGTCACGGATGTCAAGAGGTCAGGGCAGCCAGTAACAAGCAGAACTGACAAAGAATTGCAAATCTTTGTCAAATTGTGCATTCAAATTGTAGGCTGACTGTGAGAAGCATAGCAGACCAAGTAAACATTGATACAGATACAGAAAAATATTAACTGAAAATCTTGGCATGAGAAAGGTGTGTGCAAAAATGGTCCCGAAGGAGCTCACCAATTTGCAAAAGCAGAGAGTTGAAAAGTTTGCCAATACCTTTTGGAGAGTCAAGATGCTATTTGGGGCTGTATCGCCACTGGTGATGAAACATGGGTGTACCAATACAACCCTGAAACAAAGAAAGCATCAAAGTGGACAATGGAAGTCAGCCAATTGTTCACTACCAAAAATGTTCCATCCGTCCAAATCAAGAGTCCAAACAATATTGCTAACATTTTTTGATATCACAGGAATTGTTCATTATGAATTTGTACCAACTAGACAGTCAACCAAGTTGACTACTTGGAAGTACTGAAAAGGCTAAGTGAAAAAAGTTAAGTGAAAACAACCTGAACTTTTCACCAACTCATGGCTCTTGCATCATGACAATGCACCAGCTCACAGGGCACTGTTTATGAGGGAGTTTTAAGCCAGTAAACAAATAACTATATTGGAACAAATAATGCTTCCTACTCACTTGATCTGGCCCCTCAATGACCTTTTCTTGAAAAGTAAGACATTTTGATGATATTCAGGACATCAAAGGTAATATGATGATGCTCTGATGGCCATTCCAGAAAGAGTTCCAAAATTGCTTTGAAGGGTGGATTAGGCACTGGCGTGGAAATGCTTCAAAGGTGACCATAGGAATATTCAACAATGAGGTATTAGCACTTTTTTTACGGTGAGTTCCTGAACTTAATTGTCAGACTTCATATGTGTATATGTGTACAGAGAGAAAGAGAAAAGAAGAGAGAAAGAAAGAATTCTCATTAAACATCAAGATGTTAATGAATATTTTAGAGGCAAAAAATTATGAAAAAATGTATCTTTTTTATTTCCATTTTCAAAATTCTACCAAAAATAAAAGGAGGGTCCATAGAGAAAACTTATAGCTGTGGCTGAAGGTTATCATTCAAGTACTTCAGCATTTTACCTTTTTTTAACTATGTCTCTTTTTAATAGCTGGCAATATTATGCCATAGATACAGTGACAAGATCTATATACAAATCTCTGGAGTCTACATCTACCACTCTTTTAAAATCATCAGTCTCTGCATCTGCAGCATGTATTATTAAGTAAAAAAGCAAAATGAAGATATAGAAATTGTGTACAATATGCAACCAATTGTTCACTAAAAAAAGGAAAATTAAGAAGATATATTTGTTTGGCTTACATACGCATAAAAATTCTCTCAAAGGGTAAATTAAAACCTTATAACAGTGGTTACCTATGGGGAATAGCAACTGAGCTGATAGGAGACAAACTTCTTTATATTTTCTGATGTTTGAAACGTGTGAGTTGTGTGTGTGTGTGTGTGTGTGTGCACGCGCACGAATGTGTGTGTGTGTATGTGTGTTACTAGCCATTGAGATGGCTCCGACTCTTGGAGACCCTACGAGTGAATGACATCCACAATGTCCTGTCCTCATCGGCCCTGCTCAGCTCCTGTAGACTCAGTGCCTATGGCTTCTTTTATAGAGTTGTTCCATCTCATATTTGATCCTCCTCTTTTCCTGCTGCTTTTTATTTTTTCCAGAATCACTGCCTTTTCCAAAGAACCTTGCCTTCTCATGATGTGTCCAAAGGAGAACAGCTTCAGTTTTGTCATTTTTGCCTCAAAGGGTGTTTCAGGCTTAATTTGCTCTAGGACCCACTTGTTCATCTTTCTGGCATTCCAAGGTATCTGTAGAGCTCTCTTCCAACATTATATTTCAAATAAATCAATTTTTTTCCCTATCAACCATCTTCACTGACCAACTATAACATCCATACATAGTACTGGGAATATGAGGGCATGTGTGATCTTAGCCTTGATCTCTAATGACACATCTCTGCTCTTAGTGTCTTCCCAGTGCTGCCCTTCCACGTCTCAGCCTTCTCAGCAGCAGTATCCATTTGAATTGATGACTGAACCAGAGTAAACAAAATCTTTAACAACTCTGATATCTTCATAATCTATATTCTTTTTTTTATTATTATTGTATGAGATGAGAGAAATGAGACAGAGAAGGGCGGAGGGCCCAGAGTCATCTCCATAGTTGTACATCACTAGTTGTGACAGGGTTTCGTTCCACACAGGTGGATGTGGGACTGCACAGGACAGGAACCGAAATGGGGACCTCAGTATGGGAGGTGAGAACATCCGCCACCATCTCAGCAGTTACCAGTTGAGCCACAGTTCAGCATATGGGTTTGCATAGGCCTGGGCAAGGATTTGGTCCCTGGACCTCTCAGTCGCAAGGCAGGAGCTCAACCTGTTGAGCTAGCCCAACATCCCCATAGTACTCTACATACTATAGTCACGATTTTAGTCTTCTTCATTCAAATATAATCCTGCTTTGGCACTTTCATCAGAAGTCATTTCAAATCATTGCTACTTTCTGCTGGTCAGATGGTGTTTTCTTCACGTCTTGTTATTGGTATTTTCTTTACCAGTTTTCACTTCTTCCTCTGAGCCTACCCCAGTTGTTCGTATGAGATGTTCAGCATACAGATTTAAAAAATAGAAAGATAAATGCTCCCTTATCTGACTATTTTACCTCTAGGAAACTATTCTGTTTCCCCACATTCAGTCCTGACAGTGACTTTCTGTCCACAATACAGGTTACACATTAGGACCATCAAGTGCTGAGGCATGCCCATTTCTTTAGAGCAGGGGTGTCAAACTGATGGCCCGCGGGCCACATGCGGCCCCCAAGGTAATTTTTTGTGGCCCACGATGCCCTGAAATAAAATGAAAATAGAAAAAATTGTTATGAAGAAAATAGTGCTTAGGGGAGATCGAGGCAATACCATACACACAATTCCCTCGTCAACCCTTTAACTACTGAAGACGAGTATACACGTGGTCCAGTGCCTTTCCTGGGGGCCTATGGGCGTGTATAAACGCGCTGACTCAGTTTGGGTGACGTTTATAAATGTGATGTGGCCCGCGTGAATCTTGCCTGTTGCACCAGATGGCCCGTGTTTTAATTGAGTTTGACACCCCTGCTTTAGAGCATTTCATGATCCACTCAGTCAAAGACTTTACTGTAGTCTGTAAAACATAAACTAACTTCTGAAATTCTGTGGAGCACTCCAGAATCCAATAAATGTTCACATTAGGTCTCAAGTGCCTCTTTCTTTTCTGTGTTCAGCATGAACATCTGGAATTTGTTGTTCCATGTAAAGTAGAAGTCTTTGTTGCATCACTTTACTTGCATGGGAAATGAGAGCCATAGTTCTATAGTTACTGTGCTCCTTTCTTGAAAACTGGGATGTATATTGAATGTTTTATCTGTAGGTCATTGCTCTGTTTTCCATATCTGTAGACATATTTTCTTAGGACTTTGACAGATTTTGTTTCTGTGGCTTGAAATAATTCTATCAGTATCCCATTTACCCCTGCTGATCTATTTCCTCCCTATATTTTCAAGGCAACTTTCACTTCCCTGTTAGAATTACAGGTTCTTCCTCATAGGAGTCTTCCTCAAAGGTGTCTGTCACCCTTTTACCTCTTCTATGTAGCTTTTCAGCACACTGTTTCTACTTTCCTTTTATCTTCTCCTGAGCAGATAATGGTGCTCCTGATTGGTTGGTCAGCATTTCTAGTCTGGGTTTGAATTTCCCTTTTATTTCTTGAAACTTCTGGTAAAGATAGTTTTTTGTGTTTTGTTTTTTGGGGGTTTTTTTGCTTCTATCTCCTTATATTAATTATTGTAGTAGTTCTCTTTATCTCTGTGTAATAGTCCCTGAAAAACTACATTCAGGATTCTAACCCTGCCTTTATCACCGTCCACCTCTCACTTGTCTTTAACAATTTTTAGTGTTTCTTCTCTTATCCATATAAATTTTTCTGTTCTTTTTACTTCTGGTATTGCCTTTTCACATTCTTCCCTAATAATATTTCTAATATCAATTCACTCTTCTTCTGATTCTTGGTCAATGAAGTTTAACAGTGGAATTCTGGTTTTTATGTGGACTTAAATCCATCAAGAATGTTCTTTATGTTACATTTGGCACTACAATTCTTTTAGTGCTCTTCTTCAGCTTTAGTCTAATGTCTGATATGAACAGTTTGTGGTCAGTACCACAATTTGTTCCTGGCTTGTTTTGGCAGAGAGAACACAGCTTCTCCATCTCCTGCTTCCAATTTCATATTCTATGTGATTTCTATAGTGAACATCTGGTGACGTTCAGTCAATTGTTTGGCTGTTTGAACGATGTGCTTCTGATGGACAAGTTGTTGGCTTCATAGACATTTACAAGCCAGACTGCTGGCTTTATTTTTGACCCCCTGGTTCAATTTTTCTGATATTTGATTCTGCTTTATTTCCTATTTTTGTATTCCAATCATCTATAATTATTAGTATGTCTTGCTTTGGTACATGATCAATGTCTTCGTGGATACTTGTGGAAAAGCTTGCAATTTTTTTCTTCTTCAGCCTCTGTAGTTAAAGCATACACTTGAATGATGGTTATGTTAAGAGGTTTACCTAGAAGTCTGACGATATTTGGCCCAACCTTGCATTGCAGCCCCAACTGTCTGTGCTACATCTTACTTCAGCATTAAAGCCACGGTGTTTCTTCTGACCTTGTCATTTCCAGAGTAGAATACTGTAGATGTACCATTCTAGTCCATTTTAGTTTGGTGACACCAAGCACTGCAATATTTAGATGCTCCCTTTCTTTCTTTACAATTTCCAGTTGACAATTCTTTCTTTACAATTCCCTGGCTCATGCTTCTATGTTCCATGTGCTGATTGTGTGTGCTCTGCACTTTCACTTTTGTGCACATCTGCTGCTAGACAGCCTCCCCACCTTTGGTCTAGCTGCATCATGAACAACAGTGTTATTCATACTTGTTCTCTGCTCTTCCCAGTAACAGCTTTCTGACCTGGAGTCTCATCTTATAGCCCTAGCTCATGTTTCATTTTAGACCTTCTCACATAGTGTTTGCAGGGTTAAAAAAAGGGAGGGGGCGTGGACTAAAGAAAAGACAATGCAACTATGTTTTACCACTGCCTCCGTTGTTCAGTGTGTGGGTCCAAACCACATGGGCTCAGTTCCATGGTGTCACAATCACCACACACGTATGAAATGTGAATAAAGTACCTCACCCAAAACAAAATTCTTACCTTTTGTGCTTCTCAATGGCTTATGTTTTTGTCATGTTTTCTTAGAATTATACCTAAGTGATTGGTTTAACGGTTTAGTCTTGACTTAGTATTAATTATATTCAAATATCCAGCTGTATAATTCTTTTTTTTTTAATTTCTACTTGATCTCTTTTCCAAGTTTATAGATCAGATGACCTGTATAGAGAGGGACAGTCTCAGCACCCTAGCAGTTGAATGAAACTGAACATTTTCACTCCATGCTTCTTAATGACAGGTTTATGGAAAAAGTCAAATGAAAAATAAACCACAGTTGAGGGATTGCTGCTAAAAAACATGTAGGAAACACATGTCCTCTTTCATTTTTCTATTTTGGATCCACTATTAACTTATCTTGGATTGAAATGCTGCCTCTATTGTTTCCCCCCATTAACACGGTGCACCCAATGGGAACATGTTCCCAACACTAACGAGCTATTCACAGGAGAAACAAGAACAGGGCACAAGGAGCCAAAGTAAAGTAATTAGAGAGAAAAGGAGATTGTTGGCTCCTGACCTAAATTGAATTGTTTTTAAGAGACAGAAACAATTTTTTAATTATGTTATCTCTTTATTTCTCATTTCCTGTAAAACTTATGAAAGGTCGAATTCCTCTTTCGAATGCTAAGGGCCAGATCTGACAATATTGTGCCTGTAAGACTATCTGGACGTTAACCAGAAGAGGTGCCCTATTTATGCAAAGTTATTTTTCATTTTCCTTTCCAAATAGTATCCTAAGAAATTTTGTCTGCCTTTATGAAGAAAATGAACTGTATGGAGGCATGAAGACCTGAAATAAAAGGAAGTCTAGTTAACTTCCACTTTTGCAAGGCTTAAGTTGACTTTGACATGGCTTTAACCTACTATTCTCTTACTGTTCGCATTTCAGTAATGGAAGAGATTTTTCTTCTCCCACATTTTTCCTCTGCCTTCTTTCTCCCCCTCCCTCCAGCCTATACACCTTATCCTTCTGAGCCCAGCTAAGTCCACCTCTTCAATGGCAACGTCCTCAGTTGCATCAGCTCCCTCTGATCTTAATTTCTGATTTCCTGCAACTTTCTATTTATGTCACTCACCTTGACATTCAAGCCCACATTGTCTTATCTTTCATTGGCAAGAAATCTAATACACAGACTGCATTCATTCCCAAAACAGGAAGAAGAAGGAATTAAGGTCCATCTGTGTCCAGAGGTCCCATCAGTGTCATCAGACTCTCTGCCTCCTTCTCTTTGGTTCTGCTTTTCCTTTGTGCAGTTTCTTTCCTCGGTAAGCTCTCCCCACATGGGGACTTATATAATCCAGCCATGGAGACTCCAGGAAAGGAAGACCCTCTGCCCCAAAGTTCTAGCAGAAGTTCCAGGGATGTTGGCAAGAGTCTCACTCCTCAGTTTTATGCTCATCTCTGGAAGAGGAGTCAAGATCAGCTCCACCTAAAATCTATGAACCAAAAAGAAAAGGTATATTCTGACACCAAAGAAACAATGCTACACAGACCACCACCACCCCAAAAAAAAGTTGCCCTAAGTTAGCACCATTACTGCCCCACATTTATGTGTGTACATTTTTGTTTTCCCCACCTAGAGAGTAAGTTCCTGAAGGTCAGAGACTTTCACTATTCTACAGCATCAGTCCTGGTAGGAAACATATCATTAGTGAATATTCTATATATATTCACTGAATAGAAAATTTTCTCTTGCCCAAAAATGAGAAGCCAGGGGATGTTGGAATAGCTCAACAGCTGAGCCCTAGTCTCACAACTACAAGATCCTGGGTTCAGTTCTGGCCCCAGCTCATGCAAACCCCATATGTCGAACTGCAGAGCAACTGGTAACCACCAGGATGGCTCAGCAGCAAAGGTTTTCACCTCCCATGTGCGAGGCCCTCAGTTCAGTTTCTGCACCTCGCAACCCCACATCCACCTGTGTGGAGTGAAATCGTGTCACAACTAATAACGTACAACTATGGAGACTGCTCTGGGCCCTTCCCACCCCCTAGCTCTCTCCCTTTCTCTCAAACAATAATATAAGCCTTAAAAACAAACAAGAAGCCAGTGTTAACCTCAGAGTCTTTATAAGGCTGGATACCTCCACAAACAGCACAGACAATGCCCATCACTGGGACCAATAGACAGTGTTTTCAAGGGTGACAGGCTGCCACCTGCTCCTGATTCTCTCTCTGGGCATCCCAAATGTTAGCCACTCCATATGCTGTGAGGAATACTCCAGATGCTCTGCCTCCTTTTTTTTTAATTGTTTTATTTATTTATTTATTTTATTTTTGACAGAGAGAAAGAGAGATACAGAGACAAAGACAGAGAGAACTGAACTGGGGGAACTCCCCAGTTCAGCATATGGGTCTGCACAGGCCAGGGTTCGATCCCTGGTCCCCAGGGTCCCCGCACTGCAAAGTGAGCGCTTAATCCCCTGAGCCATCCCGGCTTCCCCTCTGCCTCCTTTTTGAAGAGCCTAGAGCCAGAGTCAGTAAACTTCTGTAACGGGCCAGATACTCTATATTTTAAGCTGTGTGGGCCATGTGGTCACCATTGCAGCTATTCAACTCTGCTGCTGTAGCATGCAATCAGCTATAGACAACGCACAAATAAACATGCATGGCTGACTACCAATAAAACTTTATGAGCACCAAAATTTGAATTTCACATAATTTTCATGTGTCATAAAATATTACCTTTTTTTTTTTCTTTCAACAATTTAAAACAAAAATACATTCTTAGCTTGCAGGCCATAGAATGGGGCACAATCAGCTTATGGACTGTAGCTTGCCAGCCCTTGTCACTGTATTTCTTTTTTTTTTAGAAGGACTTTTTTACACCTTTAGTGAAATAAGATAGAAGCAAAAAACAAATTTGGCAACTTTAACATTTGCACTCGAAGACTAACTTTGAGAGATGATAACCAGTCGAGGATTCTATGTGATTGTATGTAAGTGTACTGAAGTTTTTCAAGTCTGTTCTCAGTCTGAGGCCTTACAGAAAACATTTAGTCACGTTCAATGGGGTTCTCTAAATCACAACCATTGAGGCTTGGTACCAGGAAAACACCTGCAGATTTAAAAGTCATATTTCTAGCAAACTGAACATCAGGTTATCAAAGAACATATGGTTGATTTATGTAGCTAACAGTTACATTATCATTTATTCCTCCTCAAATTGATCAAATATATAATTAATTCAAGGGAGGCTTTGCTCAATCCATGTATTATTTCAGTCAACATTTGAGTGCTTACTATATTCTAGACATTGGATAAAAATAGCAGTGAATATTTTACTTATTTACAAAGAAATTAAAGTAGCCAAGTAACATTTATATGCTGTTCTAAAATTTTCAATTTGTTTTAAGATTGATTGTGTCATTTATGTGTTATTTCCCAACTTGATGAGTTAAATGGGAAAGTTATGTTACTTGGGAAACCAACTGTACTATAAGGAAACAGAAATCCAGAGAACTTCAGGGACTTGAAGATTCAGAACTTGAACCTCGGTCCTTTGCCTCTAAAGCTTTTTTCTTTCCATCATGTTTGTACAAAGATAGAGATTTTGTATGTAAAGTCAGGTCCTTTAAGAGTATCAAATATCTATGGTATGCCTGAAATTTTTAAATCCACACATACATAGAGATATAGAACACTGAGACTATGTCTCTTTGCAAGAACAGACTTTTAAATTGACAATCCTCTCTTGTGAGGCAAACAATTCCAACTACAGAAGATAACCTTATTTACTGTGCCTTTGGAAGAATCCAACAATGAAAATGCAGGCATTATTTCTATGAAAGATAAAATGCATGTTCCCACGAAAGGTAGACCAGCCCTGAAATAACAGATGGTCTTATCTCTGCTCCAGTTTTACCAAGCTTTATTCTCTTTGCTCTTGCCACACATATACCCACACTTCTTTCCCTCCTGAGCTAACTTCTGCCCAAGAAACCAGAATGCATCTGATGAATGGTGGTGACCTAGAAATATTTTAAAACAAAACAGCTACTAGAAGAGACATTAAACATCCCAAATGTAGAGTCTGAACTACTACAGAGCTTGATGACTGTTGAAGCACAAGCCCAAAATCTTCATTTTAGGGAAACCCTTATCCACTTCTTAAGAACCTGCCTCATTCACCACACATCCATGACCTTGACTGAGCACTCCATCCCCTTATAGAACTCTTCTCTTGGCATGCATTTGGCACTTGTATAGGCCAGATAGCCTTAATGCAGCATTATTTAATAGTACTTGTACATTCGTTGTATTTCCAACTAGAATGTAACCTTTCGACTTCAGTTTCTCTTCCTTGTATAGTCGTCCCTTTGTCAATATCTACCACAGTAGTAGTTATTGGTACAGTCTATTACAATAGCAGCCTGCAATGAACCACAACTCCCATTGTTCCCAAACTTGTGTGCTTCCCTCTGCATTCAATTAGGGTATATTCTATAACTAGCTTTAATCACAGAATGCTGTGGAAATGACACTGTGCCATCTCCTAGGCTAAGCCTTGAAAAAATCCAGAACTTCTGTTTTTGAACCTGTGCGAGTCTGAGCTCTTTTGAAAGATGTTGGGCTACACAGGTGTAGACAGAGCCATCTATCATCCCAGTGACCCAATTGAGTCCAGCCACTAGTGTCAGCTAAATGTGCCACAGGATTGGCCACCAGTAAGATCAGCAGAAAAACTCTCCAGCTGAGCCCAGGTTGCAGAACTATAAAGAAAATACAATTTAACTGATTAAGCCACTTAATTTAGGGGTGATGTAATAATGAATAACTGAAACAGATACTTGAAAACTATTTGTTGTCTGAATAAATGAATGAATGAAATTCTTTTTTTTTTTTTTAAAGATTCATTTTCTTGGTTTTTTTGAGAGAGAGAGAAAGAAACAGAGAGAAGGGGGAGGGCCCAGAGCAGTCTCCATAGTTGTCCGTCATCAGTTTCGGACACGGTCTCATTCCATACAGGTGGGCAGGGGCCATGCAGCGTAGGAACTGGGCTGGGAGCCTCCTGCATGGGAGGCATGCCACCTCAAACCAGGGGGGTGAGAACTGAACTGGGGGCCTCCCGCATGGGAATCACACCCCAGATCAGCATATGGGTTTGCATGGGCTGGGGCCAGGATTCGATCCTCGGTCCCAGGGCTGCAAAGCGAGCACTTAACTTGCTGAGCCATCCCAGCTTCCCTACAAACGGAATTCTTAATTTTTTTTTATTATTATTTATTTTATTTTTTTTTACTGCTTTTGCTACAAAACTACCATGGCAACAAATGTGACATTAAAAACTCATTTAAAAAAAAAACTCATTTAAAAAGTAGATTGAGAAAAAGGGGAATGCATGAAAAAAGAGAAAGTAACATTTATTGAGCAATTTTTATGTCCTAAGCACTATGCCAAGAAGACATTTTCACATTCACATTTCATCATCTTAACAATCACCCAACCTGCATTCTTTTATTGGTGAGAAAACAGAAGCTCTAACAAGTAAATTAACTTGGTCAAGATCAAACTGTTATAAATGTATAAATGTAAAAACTTGGATTCGAATACAAATCTTTGTGCTTGCAATGCCTATGTTGTTTTCAATCCATCATACCACCCTCATAGATACTTGTGGCCTGTGGGTATAACTATAAGCCCCATCTTCATCATTGGTTTTTCATGGGATTCTGTGCTTCTTCCATGACCCCATAAACTCAAGTTTCATCACCTTATGCCTGATATTACTAGGCTGACAGTGCCCCCTCTTCCCAAAAATCCATACCAATTCCTGGAATAGTTATAAAATTCTAGCAATTCCTCTTGAAAGACAGTTGCTTATCCCTTTGTGACAATCTAGGTGCAAAAGGCCCTTGGGACCAGACAACCAGACCTGAGACAAAAGTCAGTGATCCCTCTGGGCCAGATGTACCACATAGCAGGGTAGTATCCCAAAAGCTTACAAAAGCAGGAGGGAAATCAGTGTGCCCCAGTGCAACACATTAATGCATACAAATATCCTGGCACACTCATGGAAATGCGGGCTCAGTAATTCTGGGTGTGACACTGATTAAGGATGCATATTTCACAAGCTTCTGTTTGCTACTGATGCACAGTCAAGTTTGAAAACCACTGTTTGGTCCACCAAAAAATATAACTAGTTCAGGAAAAACTTAGTTTTTACTCCTCAGAGCACATGTTATCCTGAGGGCACACAAATGATGACACATTTCTTTAAAGATTTAGTTTATTGTTTGAGAGAAGGTGAGAAAAAGAGAAAGAGAGAGGACAGGGAGGGTCCAGAGCAGTCTCCATAGTTGTACATCATTAGTTGTAACATGGTTTCATTTCACACAGGTGGACGAGGGGCCACATGGGGCAGGAACTAAACCAGGGGCCTCCCGCATGGAAAGCGAGAACCTTCGCTGCTGAGCCATCTCGTTGGTTACCAGTTGTGTGGCAGTTCAGCATATGGGTTTGCATGGGCCAGGGCTGGGAATCAAACCCTGTCAACTGCTAAACTATCGTAGCATCCCTTAATTATGTAGATTGTCTATTAGAAATCTTCGATTCACTAGATGTCATTAACCATCTTCTTTAATGCTGGCGTATAAAACTAGTTTAATATCTCAAAAGGCCCTTTTTTAAAATCTCAGTAGTCATCCTAAAACGGGTACCATTAACCTGTAAAATGACAAGGTAGATTTAGGTTTGGTTCTTTGAGCAGATATTATACTAATGCATCTTTACTAAAATATTTTCAGCTGATGTAGCTCAGTAGATTTAAGAATGTATAACTTGTCTTTATGTTTCTCTACTTTTCTAATTATAGGCAATGTGTTGTATATGACTTGCAGAGAATGGAATCTGGTCAACATACTGGTACACCATAAAGCTGCTTCTACACTTGCCTTAAAGTATCCATGAGAATGTAAGACAAGAGCCATCACGTATATAACTAACTGATAAATAACCTCATGCCAGAATCGGTGAAATCAAAGCACAAGGCAACTGAAAATATACTGAGGAAAACCTATTTGTTGATCATCACACCACATACTCTAGTTTGCATCACAAAAAAGAAAAAGCCATTTGTGTTGGAGGTGGGGGGTGGGAGCAGATACACAGTCAAAACAAAATTTGTTAACCCTTTTTTAAAACTTTTTATTAAACTATGACATAGATGCATAAAAGCTTATGTATCACAAGTGTATAACTCACTGAATTTTCACAAACCAAACTCACCTGTGTAATCAGCACCCAGATCAACAGACTATAGTGAGCTGCCCAGAGGGGCCCTCAGGCTCCGTCCCAACCACTATCCACACCCACCCTCCCAGGGTTAAAAGCTTCCCTTAAAATTAAAAAAAAAAATTTAAAAAATGATGTTTCTATTGCCCCACCCTCAGTTCCCTCATTCAGAGTCCAAACGAATGTAGAAAAAGACTAAGGTAGTTGCCCTCTGTGTTCCTTTGGATGCTTCTCTGTGTGTCAAACACTAGTACCACACCAGACTCCCCTTCCTTCCAAAATCAACTGCATTTTTGTATGCCAACAATGAAACTTCAGAAAGACAGATGAGAAGATCCATTCCCTTTGCCATTGCAAACAAAAAAATGAAATACCTAGGAATAAATCTAACAAAGAATGTGAAGGACTTATACACTGAAAACTATAAGACACTCTTAAAAGAAATTAAAGAGGACACAAAGAAATGGAAAGACAT
>PVKE010038084.1:0-15604 GCA_004027555.1 Craseonycteris thonglongyai
TTGTCAAATTTGTTGGCATAGAGTCTTTCATAGTAATCTCTTATGATTGTTTGTATTTCTGCAGCATCAGTTGTAATCTCTCCCCTATCGTCCCGTATTCTGGAAATATGAGCTTTTTCTCTTTGTCCTTTGGTGAGCCTAGCCAGTGGTTTGTCAATTTTATTGAGTTTTTCAAAGAACCAGCTCTTTGTGGCGTTATGACTAGTTCTTTTATATATTTTCTATCTCCGTTTTTATGTTTCCTATCTCTTTGTTGAAATTCTCATTGAGATCACTGAACTTCTTATGACCAATGTTTTAACTCTGCATCTGGTAGATAGCTTGTCTTCATTTTGTTTAGCTTATTTTTTCTGGAGCTTTATTCTGTTGTTTCATTTCGAACATGTTTCTTTATCTTTCAATTTTGGCTATCTCTGTGTTTGTTTTTATGTATTAGGTGGGACTGTTATGTCTCCTAGTCTTAGTAGAGTGGTCTTATGTAGTAGGTGTCCTGTGGGGCGCAGTGGTGCATTCTCCCTGGTCATCAGAACCAGGTGCTTTAGATCTGTTCCTTGTGTGGGTTTTGTGTGCACTTCTGTTGTAGCTGAGCCTTGATTGCTATTTGCATGTCAATGGGAGGGATTGACCCTCAAGTTGATTGGTTGTGATAGCTAGCCATAACTACAGTAAAGGAGCTGTTGTGCAAGGGCTGCCCCTATAGAGGGGCATTTTAGTGGGTCTCTGGTGCCTTCTGAGTCTGTGTGTGTTATGCTCTGATGTGTGTCCAGGTGGTGCTCTGGCTTGATCTGGAGCTGGCCACTCATTGGGTGTGCTGTTTCCAGGGCCTCCTGGAGACAGGCTCCAATACAGGCCAAATGCAGCAGTAGACTATGCCCTGCCTGGGGCCACCTGGCATGAGCCACGAAGCAATCCATAGATGGTTGTCACCTGTGCTGAGCTTACGAGTGCCTTGAGAGGCCAAGCCATTAATGCCAGGCTTGGGGCTGCTTAGCAAGACATGCATTTGATCCCCAGCTTGAGGGAGTGTTCCTCCCATGTGGGAGGTCCCCAGCCCAGTTCTTACCCTGTGCGGATCTTGCCCACCTGTGTGGAACAAAATTATGTTGAAAACTGATGACATACAACTATGGAGATTGCGCTGGGCCCTCCCCCTTCTCTCTGTCTCACCCTGTTTCTATCTCTCTGTATCTCTGTTAAAAAAATAAATCTTTTAAAAAATTATTTAAAAAGAAAAAAGAAAACAAACGAACAACAAAAAAAAAATACCGAGGCCAGGTGCTGCTTGTTTGGATTTTGTGAACCTTTGGGAGGTTTTAGGAAAGTCAGCAGCATGAGCCAAGACAGGCTGCTTGTATAGAAAAGCTAGTGGAAGCTGCTTGTGTGGGCCCAAAAGTTGGGTTGGGCAGCATCTCAGGGAATCACCAGGGCAGGTTGACCTGGCTTAGCCAGGTTGATGGAGACTCAGATTGGTGGGTACCTGTGTCTGCACACCTGAAGGTAGAAGGGTTCCACAAAGAAACAATGGCTTCAGCATGCTCTTGTGTCCGGGAGAAAGCTGCCCTCCTGACCTCTCCTGAAGCCAGATAGTTCCTCCCCATTTGACCCTGACTTTTTTGAGCTGCTGCCCAGTTCTGAAGCTCAGAGCAAGGAGTCTATCAGTAAGTCTGTGTGCAGGCCCTTTAAGAGGAGTGCCTGAATCTAGCTGCCCTCTGTCTCACACAACCAGTTTCAGCTGTTTTTGACAGCCACTGGAACCCTGGGCTGGAGACCGTGGTGTGGGGCTGGGACCCCTTGTTCCTCTGGGTGGATCTCTGCAGCTGAGATATCCCTCCCAATTTTTAACTGTGATATGGGGGTGGGACTAGCCTATTTTGCATCTCTACCCCTCTCACCAGTCTCGAGGTAGCTTCTTCTGCTTGTCCTTAGTTGTAGGACTGCAGGTGATTCTCAGTGATGGTTGTTCTCTAGTTTAGTTGTAATTTTGATGTTGTCATGAGAGTATGCCAACACAACATTTATCTGCTCCACCATTTGGGCCAGAAATCCCAAAGTAGTCTTTAGTTAACAGAGTGTTTAGTGGGATCATGACTGAATTTGAAGAGTAATTAATATAGCCAGCAATGGGTTCAATGAGTGTTGGAACCTAACAAGAACTTCACTTGTCAGGGTAGCTGCATCTTGCTAGGCCAAAATATTTAATTGCTTTGTTGTGCAGAAATTCAAATGTAGAAGGGTGCCTATAGAAGCTGAGTAGTCAAAGGGGTCAACTGAGCCATTTATCAGTTTATTGATTCTCATATCCAAATTCATCCTTCAGTACCTGCTCTGTGAAAATGGGCTGGACTCTATAAACATTTCTCATTTAGAATGAGCATATTAAGTAGAGGATACTAGAGGGACACTGTAAAAGAAAAGGAACTTCTCTTTCTGGTTTCAGTGTATTTAAATTTCCTTTTTCTTGCTCCTGCTTCATGATCTGTAAGTGGAATGTTTGTGTTTGCATGTGATGATGCTTTTGTGTGCCTCTGATGATGCTTTGCTCCAATTGCAAACCCAGATGCACTATACCTCAACCATGTCACATCCTCAGCTTAGGAGGCCTGCTGACCACCTTCTTGTGGTCTTAAGGACAGCACATACTCCTGGCCTCATGCTTATAGCAGTGGTCCAAACTCCCCAGCATGTCCACTCACCTGTCTCAGCTTTCCTGCCCCCTACAGGGTTGTTCCTGAGGCCTTTCCAATGTGGACACTGTCTGCTCCTGGCTTTCCACCTACAGAAGTGACTTAACTCCCTCCACAACTTGCTCACCAAACTGTCTCAGAGGGTCATTTCCTGTTTATTAGCCTGAATGCCTGATAAACAATCAGGAGCCATCCTCTTCAAAGCTTGTCCTTCCTCAGTATACTCCCTCAGCCTGAGGATAATGTTTAGACTTCCCTTAACGTATTTATATTACTCTGTCCTAGCTTAACAATTCTTTAAGCTTCTCCTGGTTAAATTTACTGTGTTCTGTCTTCTAGTTGGACTTAGATTGCTAGAGGTGTGATTACTTGATTGATGAGTTTGGGACAAAGAAGTAAGCATGAGTGGTACTTTCTGTCCTCTCTCTTTGGGAATAAGCTCTTCACAGAGGTCATGCATCTGTTCCCTTACCCCTTGCCGTAAGTTTTACAAGGGCAGGCTACAAAACAGTCTTGGTCTAGTATAGTCTGTGGCTGGATGGGTATGTCTGTATGATTCTGGGGGTTGGGAAAAGGAAGCTGATTTTTTACAAATATTAGCCTCATTTTCTACTTTCAGTCTTATTACTAATAAAAATCACATTTCATGCTCCATTTATTTCTTATCTATTTCTAAATTAATTTAGAACCTGGGTGAGAAAGAGGTTAATTTGAATCCCTTAACACAAGTAACTTTTTCTTTTTCTTTGACATGTTGAGTGTGAACTGGTTTTACCATTTTTTAGCCTTAAGTAAAACAAGCCTAATATCATAACTAACATATATTGAAATTTAATATAAACACACAATCCTGTAATATTTGATCTCGGAAAATATATTAGAGAGAACTTTCAAATCATCCAGCTTTTGTACAATTGGGCCTTCTACCACATGCTTTTCATGGTGAGTTGAAGAGTCTTTAATTTTTATAAATATTAAGTAACAAGGTTTTTCTATTAAACTAAAAACACCTTAAAGAACCTACACAACATATGTAAGAGTCTCAAAGTTCTTACTTTTCATAAATGTGACATCAATTTCCACAGAAACAGGAGCTCTTTGGCATGACAGGTGATGAGGAAGTGACAGGCTTTAGGATCTGTGTCACAGATTCTGAGTCTAGCAAGCTTTCAGGTGTTACAAAGTATTAGAAAAACCCAATGGAGACTGGCTTACAAAGTAAATTTATTATTAACCAAATTGAAAACTACAGAGATACATGTTGCTAGGGGTGACAATTGATCCAGAATCTCATATATGACTTAACCTAGTTTCTTTTTTTCTTTTCCCCCCCAGAAGTCCTATTTGTAGTCAAATCTTTAGCTTATGTGAAACAAAAGGCTTTTCCAGTTTGAGATAGAACCTAATTTCTTTTAACTTTTCTGTCATTTCCTTGGTGTTAACTCCATTTTGGACAAACCCATTTCCTCAAATCCATGATCCTAAGTTGGTTTTGAGGTGCTCTGGGTTACATGAATCCTCATTCGTAAAACAGCAAAGAGAGAATCTATATTAATATACTCAGTAAGCTGATCAGACATACTGTTTTAAACAGGACAGAAAACAACAGTACTGTCCTGTTTCAAATGGTCAGCCTAGTCTCACTGGCTAAATTCAAGGTGTCAGTAGGCTGACCATACGTACCATTTGAAACAGGACAGTACTGTTATTTTCTGTGCCATTTAAAACGGTATGTCTGGTTAGCCTAATACTCAGAAAATAATGTCTTTAAGTGGTTTGGACCAGCTTAGGTAACTGTACCAATTGCAAACCATTCATGAAGAGATGGCACATTCACATCAGTTCTGCTAAACAAGGCCCTCTGCTGGGGCATGTGAGGCCCATTCCATCTAAATCACAAAGTTAAGAATGAAGAGAGGGGGCACACTCTGAAAACAAATCCAGGCTACTACTCAAGAAAATAAATAGATGCTGGGAAGCCAATTACAGGTATTCATTACTAGTACTTCCTGAGTCTATTTCCTACTCATTTAGGATGAAATCTAAGACTAAATAAATAACCCAAAGCTTCACATACTTTCTGTATGTTACCTAATATTTGGAAAACAGTCATAAAGGTTAAAAAAGTCATTTCACAGCATGTTATTTCTGTAAGTAATTTTACAGTCACTAAAATTTTAGATCTTGCTATGAAAGTGGTAATAAATACTTTATAGAAACTGGAGGATTTTATATTCAGTAGTATCAACATTCAAAGGAAAGTCCTCTCTGATGCTTCGTGAACTCAAATACACTTTTTAGTTGATAGCTCTTTTTCAGTGTGTTTAAGACAGCATGACTTTCCAAAATTGCCGGACCACAAAAGCATGTATTGAAACTTAATAGCTGTTTTCACAAGGCATGGCATCCATCACTGCCTTGGATCACATTCTACCATGTTCATTCTCTGGTGCGTAGTTCCAGCAAGCTTTTTGGGGGTAATGTATCCTCATTTTCATGCATTCTCCCTACAAACACATTCTCGTTTTTCCTTTGCCAATCTTCCTGACTTCCACTCCTCCTAGACTCCCAGCACTTTTTCAAACTATCGTTCTTTGCCTTTATCTGATGAAGTCCAAGAAAGAGCTGTAGTGAAATCAATACTTGTAGTTTGCCCCACCTGCTTAGCTGCTTGCAATCTGTCTTCAGCCTCTATAATTTGAATCTACTTGAAGTTATCAGTGGCATTAATCTTCATCCTACTGAAATATTCATATGGTTGATAACCCTTTCTTTCTGTTTGCTCCTTTTATCAGATTGATCTTCCTCTGCCACCCCTAAGATATAGCCATGTTTCTCTGTTTCATTTTTACTTCCCTTGTAACCATCAAATAAAACCCTAATAGATTTAGTAAGGCTCTGAGAATTATGTTCTGGTCCAAATCTTTCAGCTTTGTCTTCCATTTCTTCATTACCTCATTGTCAACTCACTGCCCAAGACATGTCACCTGTGTTTTTGTTTTTTTTTTTACCATGGTTCAGTTTCCTTTTCAAATATCTTTCAAGTCCCAGCCTAGAAGTTTTCCCCTCCATGAACCTTATTCTAGATTTCCCCAAGCTATAAACTACCTCCAATTCCATCAACCAGGTCCATGTTACCAGCTATTGACTAGGTATGTTTCCTAACTAGTAGCTCTGCTTCTTGCCTGTCTTCTCATTGTTTCTCCATACAACCACCAGAATAATCCCTCATGCAATCTAAACCCCTTATTATGGCCATAAAATCTGGCCCCTGCTAATGTTGACTGGCCCAGGGATTGTGCTAAATAAGCACTTTACTTGGATTAACCCCATTTAATCCTGTCAGTAATCCATGGTTATGTATTTTTAATATCCTCATTTATAGATGCTGTTGATGACCTACCCAGATCCCATTTACAGGATTGGTGCACCCATAATCCAGCTGCTGTGGGTGTTAGCTGTTAGCTGTTTATTTGGAGGATTGCCAAGGCTGAGGTACCTTAGCCACCCCTCCAACCCCTACAGGTAGTAATGATTGCCTGAAGTGGGAACATAATAACCTAGCTACTGAACTCTGGGCAGTATAACCTCTGTGGTCCAATCTATACTGCAGAGTGCCTCAGAGGGTCAGGCTGAAATGACTTCTGAAACCTCTTCTTCCCCTGCTGGATTCCTCCGCAATTACAGGTTTCTCCTAAGAGAATGACCTCAATAAGTCACTTGCCCAAGAATTCCCATCTTAGATGTCAAGGAAATCTAAGATACCATTTTGCAGATGAGAAACTTGAGACAAAAAGGGGTGAGTGATTTGCCTAAGGTAAAAAAATAAGATAAAAAAAATGGGAAAGCTGAAACGAACCCAGTCTGGGTTCCCAACCTGCTCTTTCCCATTGCACAGTAACAGTAAGTTCTCCAATCTCTTTCTTGGTCACTCATCCCTTCTAGTGAAGAGAATTCCTGCCTCAGGGCCTCTGTACTTCCTATTCTGACTACCACATGTTTCCTCTTTTTCACTGTGGCTTGCTTCCTCACTTATGTCAAAAAGGTCCCCAGAGCCCTTTTCTGACCCCAACCATCCCACCTACCAGAGCAACACTATTCCCAAACCTGCTTTTGTTTAATACTTGACACTATATTATGTATCTATTTATGTTTTCTGTCACTCACTCTGAAGTGACACTTGTGTGACAGCAGGAGTGTTGTCTGGTTTGCTGACTGCTCTCCTCTGTGCTGGGCGACAAGATTGGCACAGCAGCTCAGTGACTATTTGCTGTTGGAATGAGTTCTCTTTTCTCAGAACTGCTACAGGGCTTTGTAGAAATTCTACATGTTCTTAACCCAGAATTGTAGTTATTTACCATTTATTTCTTTTTTTGCAAGCTTGTATACTTTTAGAGGACAGACATTATGTTTTATTAATTTGGGGGTACATAGGAGGCATCAAATAATGGCACTACCTTTAAAACTCCAATATCAACTGCAGTTTGTCTTTCCACATAGGAACTAACATCAGAATTTCATATGAAGTATGGTATGATCTATATCCTAGAGTATGAAAAATATATATAAAAATATATCACATTTCATTTATAGAGCATTCCTGTGCATGTTACAAGAAATTACAGTAAAAATAATTAAGTACTTATCATTTCATACTTTTAAAACAATTACCATTTTCAAAATATAAAAAATAGACCTATTTTCAAAGAATCATTTAAATATGGCTTTGAAAACCACGTTTTATTTACAACAGATAGATGGTAGAGCAAGAGCATTTATAGATGTTTATGATAAATAAAAATATTAGTTATTATTATGCCACCCCTTTATGGCAGGACTTTGTATTTATAGATATTTACAATGACTTATAAAAGACCAGTAACAGCCATCAATGTAATTTGTATTTAAATCTGAATTTGATTAACCAGTGTAATCATTTATTTGGGAGCTGGACTTGTATCTGAGAACTGAAGTAGGAAAATAAAGTATGTCATTTCTATAGTTTGTCAAAAAACACATCCCAGTCATTCCAGTACCTGTATAAGGTGAGCTATTTGTAACTCCAATAAGTGACTTTACAGCCAGATATGCTAAATAAGAGATGACACAATTAAATCCTAGTTCAAATTTTATAAATTTAAAAGACACTAGGTAATCATGCCTAAAAATAGAGTCCAGGACTACATTTTAAATTACGGAAGAACCTCTGGATATAAAGCTAGTGATGGAATGATAACAATGTCAGGTACTTCTCAAATTAAGTAGTACATAACTTCTCAAATTTCTCTAGTTAGATAATTCAAATTCAAATTGAATTACAATTAAAGCACATTTACAGTGGATTCTTTTCTCACCAAAATTTCCCAATTCTGAAATGGTCTGGATTTGGCCAACATCTTTTCCAGCAAATCCTTAAAGCTTAGTTTATCCTTGAAACAGTGATGACATATATAAGAAGCCAATTTCTTTCTATTTCACAGAGGTCGATTATAAAAACAATCCAGGCAAATGAGCAGCACATTTATCTAATTAATTTAGCAAATACTGCAGATCACTTCTACTTGAACAACAAAATGGAGAAATTTGTGAAACTCTCCAGTTGATGTCAGCTTCACTGTTGTGTTGATGGCAGCCATTTCAGGCAGAGGTGGGCAAGTCCCACATGAATGGAGAAAGCAAAAAGCATAAAAAACATTGAGTTCTAATGATTAGAGACCAATTGATGTCAAATATGAGCCAAGTTGCTCTGCTGTATTCTTCTGAGTTTCACACTTCAAACACAAAGGAGCAAGTTGCTGCCTTGGGCAGATATACTGGAATTATCTTCTTTTTGCTTACATTTTCTTTTCTCTAAGGTTAAGTAAAAAATGTGAGACATTTTCATACACCACAAATGTAATACAGCAGGCTGGAGTCACTCTAATCAAATTGGGGGCAATTCCTTTGTAAAATCCACCGATGCCTTCTCTCCTTTAGAGGGAAAAACAGACATATGCTTAATTTCCTACATCAGCTAGCCTGAAGATATTAATACAAAAGTTTAACTGACATAGGACATGGAGTCAGCAGTCAAACCTCACTGTGATTTAAGCCATGTTTTCAATGTCCTGGAGTAATGTGCTGATGAGCCGCTTGTAGGGGCTTACATTCCTTTTGTGGGCTGACTGAGGAAGAGGGCAGGGATACCTTAAAAGTTGAACTGAAAAGTGCTTAAATGACAACCATCTTTCAAATGCCTTTATATTTGTGACATACAGAAGTATTAAGTGATCTAATGTAAGCATTAAAAATCTCATTATTATTTAAACACTAGCCTAAAAAACAAACTGTATTTTCTTAATACCTAGAATAGGAATATGGTCTAGGACGGGGGTGGTGAACCTATGGCACACGTGCCCAAAGTGGCACGCGGAGCAATTATTTCAGCACGTGGAATTATTGTTTTTTGTATAAAAACATCCTATGCCTCTTATAGACATAAAAATAATCGATACCTCTATCTCACTCGATGGGTTGGCATGCGAGTCGAGCGAGTATACTCTTATTTCATAAACTTTGGCACTCAATCGCCAAACGGTTCACCACCCCTGGCTAGGAACTTGTCACTCAGGTTCTTGGTATTTACTAAACTGAACTAAATTTAACATCCCAAATATTCTGCTCTGACCTTCTAGAATTTAAGTTGAATATGGGAATGTCTACTTATAACAGTTGTACTAGTCCCATACTGAAGAACAGGTGTAGCTTCCATACATGGAAGACTAATGCAGTAAGTCCTCATTTTACATTTTCAATAGATTCTGTAACTTTAAGGGAAACAACATATAACAAAACCAGTTTTACCACAGGCTAACTCATACAAACAAAAAAGTTGAGTTCCTATGGCACCTCACCAATGTTATAAGGAAATGATGTTATTTGAGGACCTGCTGTATTTGCAAAAGGTAGGGTGCCAGTAGCAGGTGTGCAGACTTCTTAATTGTATTAAACTAAGTCTTCCATCAAACTTGCATGGCCATTCAAATATTTTATAATACCTGAATTTTGTTTCATTAATTTGTCAAAGTACTTTCAGATCTCATTTATTTTTATAACCATGTCAACCTCGATATCCCAATTTTACAAATGAAGAAATCAAGACTTAGCGAGATTAAGTCCATGTAGTAAACAGAAAATGGGAAAGCAGGGGCCACCAGCCATGTTTTCACCACAGCACAATGGCCTTTGCTAAAAACTAATGTCAACTGGACAGTTTAAGATTTGCAAGGTACCTCCGAAGAACCATTTTGAGATACCACATGCTCTCACCTCCATGTCCTTGTGATTACATCCACTACACCCTCGTACGACATGTGCTGATCCTGCAGGCGAGCTCTCACAACTTGATATGGATATGTTGCTGCTACAGCAAATATTTTGGACAATGCTGCAACAGATATGTATTCTACTGTGCTCTAAAATGACAACACAAAATATGTTTTTCTTTAGACAAGATTTCTTTAAAAATATAGAAGTATCAATTTTATAGGAAAACAAACATTTAAATGGATCTGTAAGTGAAAAATACTGTTTCCCCTCTTCACACAAGCTCTGAGCAATTAAGGAGTTCTATTTTTTTATTTTATTGATTTTTGACACAGAGAGAGACAGAGAGAAGGGGGAGGGCCCAGAGCAGTCTCCATAGTTGATGTTAGTTTTCCATATAGTTTCACTCCACAGGTGGGCACAGGGCTGCACAGGGCAGGAACTGGGCCGGGAGCCTCCCACGTAGGCCCCGGCAAGAACTGAACTGGGGGCACACCCCAGTTCAGCATGTGGGTCCGCATGGGCCGGGGCCGGGATTTGATCCTCAGTCCCTGGGGCTTCAAAGCGAGTGCTTAACCTGCTAAGCCATCCCAGCTTTCCTAGGAGTTCTATTTTTAACATTTGTATGTTATTAGCCTATAAAATATTTAACTATAAATTGACAGTACTCATCATAGTACTACCACCAAAGTAAACATGACAAAATTTAAATCTATTATATGCCCATAAAAGTAAATGATACAGTTTTTTAAGAATCATCTTACCAACTGAGCATCTGGTAATCTATTGATATGCTGGTTGTATTTCAACTTCAACAATTCATATGCCATAAATTGAAGGGCACCATGTGAGGTTCCAAAGAGCCCAGGAATAAATCCCTAAGAGAAAAAAATTAAAAAAAAAAAAAAAAAAGCAAACTAAGCAAATTCCCAAGGGACCACAGCTTCCAGGGAGGGGAGTAAGGAATGGGTGATCTCAATGTTAGTAATGTGTCATGATGACACATTTTATGGTAATGGAGATAAACACCTTAAGGTACATTCTAATACAGTAAACTAGATTTCAGTTTTCATTAAATTGTTTCTTAATTAAATTTGACTTCTAGTTAGGACTGACATTCGGAACTCAGGCAATAGAGCCAATAGAGCCCAAAGAAATTACAATGGTCAGATATTAAAAAGGTATTGATAATTCATTACCTTATACAATCCACGCACACCTTCATACTTATATATTTTCACAAGTGCATCAAACATTCCTTTATATTGCTGCTGTGGTGTATTAACAACACCATTGTACTGTAACATTAGGCGAGTTTTTGTTACCCATAATGGGTTTGTAATGCAGAGGGTCATGGCTCCTAAAAACAGATTTAAATAAGATTACTCTGTATTTTCTCAATTATGACAATCCAAATTAAGAACAGTCCATTTATATAAAGAATGGGGTTACTCATTGGCTGCACCTGCTACAGTGAGATGTATGTGGTCTCTGAGGCATAGTCTTAGGGCTAAAGGGTACACATAGTTTTTTGGTGGTCATAAAAAGTTCCTCATGTGGTTGGTGAGAGGTAAACTAAAAGGGATATGAAAATGTGAGACACTTTCCCTTTGAGGTATGAGGACAGCAAAGATCTCCTAGCTCCTAAACAATGTGACCTGGTATAGAGAATAGATGGAAGTCCTAGGAAGCAGACTCTATCTAATAAGGAGACATAGATACTCAGGAGCAGGACATGGCAGAACCCGTATGGCTTAGGTAAAAAGGACCAGGAATCCAGCACCTCAATAATCTGTGCATGTGCACACATTTGAGGGCTATCTGAAAAAAAAATCCATCCATTGTCAATATAACAATAACAGTTATATGGCTGGTTACTTTCTGAATGGTCCTCATATATCCACCTGAACTTTACCACAATCTTGCTCAAATCTACTAAACTTCAAAAATTAAAGAACTATGCAATGTAATAAGTATATTTTAAATTCTTTACAGAAAGCGAAAATTTTATAAAATCATCTGGTTAAGTTTCTCATTGGCTGAGTTTTCTAAATAGTCCTTTATTCAACAAATATTTCTTGAGTTCTGTGTGATTCAGATCACACTGCTAGCAGCTAGGTATTAAAAAATGAGTAAGTTAGTTCTTGCCTTGAAAGACAATTAGTAAACATTAAGACACTAAAGAATGCAAAGGATCAAAGTAGGAGTTTTAAAGACTTACAGGTTTTTCCCTTCTGAATATTAAACACACATGAAGCAATTAAACAAGGTTTCTGTATAACTTGAAAATGAAAGTTGTACTTTAATGAAGTAACGCTATACTGAATAATCTTAAACTATTAGAGATTTATTACTTTTCTAAATTTTATTACTCTGTGTTAAGTAAAATTCCTGAAATCTATTTGGAATAATCAATAAGAATACCTCCTTTCTAAGAAATTTCATGTGATAACTGATTAGTTTAGTTAGATAAGCATAATTAAACTCTAATGTTCAAAAGATAAAAGGCAAATAAAATAAAAAACAAAAGTGAAAATCAAGTTGGAAGCTGATGTTTTATATTTCATGCAGTGTCTTACCAGCTTCAGCAGCTGAGACAAGGTATTCTGTTGCCTCTAACCGTTCAGCTCTCCCTTCTGTCTTATATGATTTGATGGCATTGTAACTAAAATAATACAACACAAGCAGTTTAATGAACATCTGAATATGTGTCATAAAGCAGTAAAGTCTATTTTAAAGTGGCATATAACTTAATAGTGCCCCAAAAGTAATAGTCAATGCATAATGCAACATAAACTAAGACCCTTTTCAAAATGAATTTGCTGGAAAGGTTTACTGTAAAAGTATATTATCCTCTCCCTAAATATATATGACTAGCAATACACATGTAAAATACTTTAATCACATACCCATCAATTTAAAAAAACATACCCATCAATTTAAAAAAACAGATAGGGAAAACTGGGAGGGGGCAGAGTACAGTGGTGGTGCATCGACTGTGCATACAAGGCAAAAAAGACCAAAAAAAACCACCTAACAAATATGTGAATATGTAATGTTGAGGTACTATGATTGGCAAGTATGATAGATAAAAAGATAAACACTCAACGAAGCCTTCCTAACAGGCTAACAAGGTCCAGAGGCAGCACACAAATAATCATAATAAAAGACAACAAAGACAGTATAAGAAATTCAGAAACTCTCACTGAGATCAAAGAAGACTTTATAATAAGAAGTGGCATTGGTTGGGTATGGAGAGACAAGTACAGTTTCAACAGGGAAACAGATGAGCATGAGCAAAATTTATAATAAGGGTGGGTGGGAAGATAGGGAAAACTGATCCACCTTGAGTGGCAGGCTGACTTTTGGGCTTTATTTGGCATAAAGCAGAGAGACACTAAAAACAGGCTGATTTGAGCAGGGGAGTAAAATCAGCCTGTTTAACTCTAGTTTCCACTTTTCTCTTAAAAGAAAACATCAACTAAATAAATCTTTCCATGCTTTACCAATGCTTTTCTTACATGAAACAAATACACTGTTTTATTATAAAAATTTTTAAACACATAAATGTTCTATGACTGGTCCTGAGAAACTCTTCTTTGGAGGATCTATACAACTCTGAAATTCATAATAGTATAAATTTTGTACATATAGTTTCATCCTTCTAAGTATGTCTTAGAACTGAAAATAATAAAAATATTTAAATGCTAAGGCTGAATTTTATTTTGCTTTCACTTAACAAATATTTTAAGATTCATGTGGATATTGCCATAAAATTATGAGATAAGTAAAATACATAACACAAAAGAGAAAATGGCAAATACACTAGGTATTGATGGTTTTCCTAAAAATGTCATCTATTAAAACTTAGAAAAGCTTCCCCAGGGTTCCACCTCAACTCATGGATTCAGTTTCAAACGTCAGAAGCATGCTCAAGGCAGCACACACTCCTACACTACAATGTGATGATGTCCTGAACTCTTGTATACTCAACAGGTTGAATGGAGGACCCACCACAGGTGTTTTCTGTGGCTTCTTCAGTAAGCATGCAATAACAGTTACTTGAAATGGTGATGGTACCTGACAGGTTGAGGATAAAGGAAACAAATGAGCTAAGAAGATGACAGAACAGGTCAAATAAGAGGCAAGAGGTAACACACCTCAAACCTTCAGCCATGCACTGGCTTTTGCTTTCTGTTTCCAGTAGAGATTTTCCAGTTATACATGTTCTTATAAAAACCTCAAGATCTTTTCTCTTTTCCCAACTTCATTATGAATCAAATGTATTTTGGTGAGCCATTTTCCTGAATTCATCTCAGAAATGGCTTCTGTAAGAGTGTTTCTCCATTTCACCCCTTTGCCTTCTTCCTATTAAGAACTTTCAGACCAAGTTCCTCTGATAATAGCTATTAATAACAGTAAATTAAAGTAATAAGCTATTTTGCTCTTTCTGGCCTTTCTTATTCAGAGAAACTGATTAAATGACTCATCTTGTTTCATCAACTGACATGTAAAAAATCAGTAAAAATAAAAATTCCATTTGTTTACTACTGTAAAGTTTTTCAGATGTACTCACAAGAAAAAGTAGAGTCCCCAGGATAATCCTGCACCCCACACATTTGGGGTTACTCCTTGGTAAAGTCCTCGTAGTCCATCAAGTTTCCAAATGGTAGTCAAGCAATGAAAAATTCCTTTATATTTTGGTCTCAGTTCCAATCCATCACTCACTGCAGTAAAGGATACACAAAGTTAGGTGAGAACAAAGTTCTAGCTCTGAATCACAAATAGATATCACACATCAATCATATAAAGCAGGGGTGTCCAACAAGTCGATCGCGATTGACCAGTCGATCGCGAGGCCAATTTTGGTCGATCGTTGATTGCTTGCAATGTCTGGGGTGGAATTCCGTGTACCATGGACTTTGAAGCAATTGTAGCTCTTATAACTCGAGCGGTGCTGCTGTGGCGCCAAGCCGATTTGAAGCGCCAACTCGAGCGGCGCCAATACAGCGCCCAGCTGATTTGAAGTGTCAAATCATAACATACAATCCTAAGAAACCGACAAAATGGGGTATCAGTTTATACTCTAGCTGACTTGAAGACTGGCTACATTTGCTGCATTTTGCCTTATTATGGATCACTCACAACAGAGCTCTTGATCAGACCCGATTTACCTGTTTCATCAAGAATTCCGATACACTTATACAAAATGTTGTTGGAGAAAATTACAGGTGCTCATGGGCACCATATGTACATGGATCGCTACTATACTAGTTATGTCTTAGCTCAAGAACTAGCCAAATTGAAATGCAATATCTCTGGAACGATCTTAATGAACAGGAAAGAATTGCCCAAGGAAATAAAAAAGCCAAATTTTTCGAAAAAATCCAGGGTCGCATATCGATGGGGTAACACCTTACTTTTAGGGTGGAAAGATAAGAGGATTGTCACTTGTTTGACTACAAGGGGTGACACAGGAATGTCGATGGTCAAAAGGATTACACGAGGTGGTGTGGAAATAATGGTCAAGAAACCCAATATTGTTTTGAATTATATAAAATATATGGGTGGTGTTGATCGGGCGGACCAATATGCATCAAGGTATTGTTTTCTGC
>PVKE010038085.1:0-15603 GCA_004027555.1 Craseonycteris thonglongyai
CCCCAGTTCAATTCTCACCGGGGTGAGACCCCGGCCCAGTTCCTGCCCTGCAGCCCCGCTCCCACCTGTGGAATAAAACTATGTGGAAAAACCAATGATGTGCAACTATGGAGACTGTTCTGGGCCCTCCCCCTTCTCTCTGTCTCTGTCTCTTTATCTCTATCTCTCTCTCTGTAAAAAAAAAAAAAAAACAATAAAAAAATAAATCTTTAAAAAAACAGTTTTTAAAATTGTAATCCACAGCACATTATCTAAATATGCTGGATAAGCCATACACCTTTTTGTTCTATACCCACCCCTTCCATAACCCCTGCTGCCACTAATTTCTACTCCATGTCTATAATTTTGTAGTTTCTATAATGTTACAGAAATGAATCATATAGTATATAACATATTATGACTGGTTTTTCTCACTTGGTATGGTTCTCTGGAAATTCATTCAGATCGTTGGATAAACCAGTAGTTCATTCCTGTTTGTTGCTGGGTGGTGTTCCACTGTATGGATATACTATAAATAGTTTCTTTGACAATTCCCCCATTCGAAGACATCTGGATTGTTTCCAGTTTGGGGCTATTGTGAATAAAGCTATTATAAATATTTTTAAAAAGGGAAGCCGGGATGGCTCAGCAGGTTGAGCAATCGTCTTGCAGCCCTGGGGACTGAGGATTGAATCCCAGCCCCAGCCCATGTGGACCCATATGCTGAACTGGGGTGTGGCCCCTCAGTTCAGTTCTTACCGGGGTGTGCTTCCCATGCAGGAGGCCCCTGGCCGGTTCCCACCCTGAACAACCCCTTCTGACCTGTGTGGAATGAAACTGTTGAAAACTGATGATGTACAACTATGGACACTGCTCTGGGCCCTCCCCCTTCTCTGTCTCTCTGTCAAAAACAATAAAATAAATCTTTAAAAAATATATTTAAAAAATGGAAATAATGTTGACTGTGATTCTTTCTGTATTTATTGCCTGCATTTGATCAACACAACACAGCATGATATTCCTAAATTTTAATCCCAAAGACAGAAAAAAAATCTTATAGCATTCCTATCTATCCCTGTTTACCTGAAAACCCTTGTCTCTGTGATGCAGGAAACAATTGTGAGCGGTGACCTCCGACGTTTGTGGTCTCACGAACTCGAAGAATGAGAACGCGAACTCCACAGGAAAGGTGAAGCAGCAAAGTTTATTAAGAAAGGAAAGACGTAAAAGCTCTCTAATGAGAGGGGGCACCCGAAAGTGGAGAATGCCCAATTCTACACTTAGGGCCTTTTCTTATATATCTTCTATATGCCTTGGAGCTATTGTTTGATGCCTGCAGTTAATTCTTAACTTGGTAAGTGTCATACTCTGTTAGTCACATAGAATAAGTTGAGGCAGAGCCAGGTGACGTGTCTTTATTCGATCTTACTTGAGGGGTTATGGACAATGGGTCCTGGTGTTGTCCCCTCCTGTGGCTCAGTTTCCCAACCACCAGGTTCTGTGCTACGTCCCCAAACATGAATGTCATGACTACCGAAACTGCAACGTGCTGGTTGCTGGGATCCCCTCCCCTAACTGCCTAGGTCTCATTACGGTAACTATCCTGTCTCATCTGGATATAGTACTATGCTATCTCGATTGACCACTTCGAAGTCATTGATAACAGGACAGCAAGTAATCCCATACAATTTCTAGTAATAGCAATAGAAATAAAAAGAGCAAACATAGATTGAGCCTAGGGATAAACTGCAATTTGAAAACAGAAGAAAAATGATCTCTATTTACATTACCACTTGTCATTTTCATAGTACTTTTTATTTGCAAATTCTTCACAGTGGGGACCTCTAGGACATACCCTGTATCCCCAAAAATAAGACAGTGTCTTATACCCTGTTTCCCAGAAAATAAGACAGTGTCTTATGTTAATTTTTGCTCCCAAAGATGCGCTAGGTCTTATTTTCAGGAGGATGCCTTATACGTATTTCAGCGAGAGGCAAAACTTAAGTAGGTCTTATTTTCGGGGGATGTCTTACTTTCAGGGAAACACAGTAGCAACATTGAATGTAAGTGCTATCATTTGATTCACAGGGAGTGGAATTTCAGTGAGGCCTAATGCTATAGTTGTCAGAAATTAGCAATCAGAGCCAGAACTAGAACATGATGGTTTTTGAAACACAGTCATGAGATTCAGATGTGCTACCTCTCCTGTGTTTCTTTAAAAGCCTAGCCCTCAAAAACATCAGCATTTTCAATGGATGTTGTCTTTTCCTTTAAAGTTCCAGACTTACTCATACTTGAGGAAGTTCTAGACATAGTCATTACTTAAGAAAGTATGTCAGATATTGCAAATTATGAGTAGCAATCTCCTCTAAAAGCCACTTGATTTTGAGATATTTCCTGATGAACAATTGGAACAAAATATAAATCTCAGAAATTCTTTTCATGCACAATGTAGTTTACTTTCTGTGACCTGGAACAGTGCCCAATTGGAGATGCAATGCACCAGTATTAAGTGAGTGAGAAGTATTAAATAATTTTTGCAGTATACCTTCAGCTTGGTTTCACTGTAGGTGTAGGACTTCTTCACTATAAACTTGTAAGGCAAATCTCTTGCTTTCCCATGTTTCATTCTTCATGATTATTGCACAATATATTTGAAAATATTAATTAATAATATTGTTTGAAGACTCTACATGTGCCAAGAACCAATTTTTACCCCTAATTTCTTTTCCAGCTCTATTGAGATATTATTAACAGATAACATGTAAATTTAAGGTGTACAGTGTGATGATTTGATACACATGTACATTGTGAAATGATTACCGTAATAAGGTTAGTTAATACCTCTAGCCCCTCCCATAATTACCATTTTTGTGTGTAGTTCCCGATTACTTTTTAAGCCAAACATGAAGGGAACTCTATAATTGTAATTTAAAATATTTTTTCAACACTTGAGTAATTAAAATATAACTTGATGTCTATCATTTTAATAGGTTCTATTTTTCCAGAAAAGTAGCAATGAAAATTATTCAGCTGACCTATATTCTAATGGACCGACCAGTCATTCTTTGGACACTTGAGGATAGTCTTGCAGTTCTCCCCAGAGATTAATTTGTATTCAGGAGAGGGAAGTTCCTCTCACCCCATTCCTGTTACCTCCTAAATATCTGGGGTTGCGCATGAAAGGAGACAGAATATGTCACCCCAAAATATAACTAGGTTAAGACATACCACGTCAGAATATACGACTTTGGCATATTGATTATTTTGAGCTTTAGGCACTTGAAAAACAACAGCAAATGCAAGGAGAGATTTTCTCTGAACTTTCCTTATCTGCCTAAAGATAGATCCTTTAAAAGGAACACAACTGTCTTAATCAACTAGAGGGAATTGACTTTTACCACAGGAGGGGAGACTAGAAGTTAATACCACAGCCAGACAAACCTTGTCACAAACTAAGGGACCTTCATCTTTCCTAAAAATCACTTACTCACTTTTCTTTGCACAGTGAATGAAACCATCAACAAAATGAAAAGACAACCTACTGATTGGGAGAGGATATTCACCAATGACATGTCTGATCTGGGCTAATATCCAAAATATATAAGGAACTCATACAATTCAATCTGAATAGAAAATAAACAGAGAACCTGAATAGACATTTCTCCAAAGAAGATATATACATGCCCAATAGAAATCACTAATCATCAGGGAAATGAAAATTAAAACCACAGTGAGCTATTAATTCAAACCTGTAAAAATGGCCATCATCAATAAATCAACAAACAACATATTGTCAAGGATGTGAAGAAAAGGAAACCTTTATGCTCTGTTGGTGGGATTGCAAATTGGTGCAGCCACAGTGGAAAACAGTATGGAGGTTCCTCAAAAAATTAAAAATAGATGGGAAGCCAGGACAGCTCAGTGGTTAAGTGCTCACTTTGCAGCCCCAGGGACCGAGGATCGAATCCCGGCCCCAGCCCACGCAGACCCATATGCTGAACTGGGGAGTGCCCCCAGTTCCATTCTCACTGGGATGAGACCCCAGCCCAGTTCCTGCCCTGTGCAGCCCCGTGCCCACATGTGGAATGAAACTATGTAGAAAAACCAGTGATGTGCGACTGCAGAGACTGTTCTGGGCCCTCCCCCCTCTCTCTGTCTCTGTATCTCTCTCTCTCTCTATCAAAAACAATAAAAATAAATCTTTTTTAAAAAATTAAAAATAGAACTATATGACCCAGCAACTTCACTCCTGGGTATTTATCTGAAGAAATCCAAAACTGTAATTTGAAAAGATATGTGCACCTCTATGTTCATTGCAGCATTGTTTACAATAGCCAAGATACAGAAGAAACCTATGTGTCCAGTGACAGAGGAATGGATAAAGAAGTGATATATACATACAATGGAATATTACTTAGCCACCAAAAAGAATGAAATATTGCCATTTTTGACAACATTGATGGACCTGGAGGGTATTTTGCTAAATGAAATAAGTCAGATGGAGAAAGTCAAATACCATATGTTCCATTTATATGTAAAATCTAAAAAAAACAAAATAAAGAAGGAAAACAGAAACAAACTCATAGATGCAAAGAACAAATTGATGGTTGCTGGATTTCTGGGGTTGGGGAGATGGTGAAAACAGAGACGGCATGAGGATGTACAGATTGCCACTTATAAAAAGTCATGTGGGGGAAGCCAGGAGGGCTCAGTGGGTTAAGCACTAGCTTTGCAGCCCTGGGGACCGAGAATCAAATCCCGGCCCTGGCCCATGTGGATCCATATGCTGAACTGGGGTGTGCTTCCCATGCGGGAGGTCCCAAGTTCGGTCCTTGCCCACCCCTCTGACTTGGCCCCTAGCTCTAGGGGGGTGTACCTCCCATGCAGGAGACCCCCAGCCCAGTTCCTGCCCTGTGCAGCCCCCACCCACCTGTGTGGAACAAAACCATGTTGAAAACTGCTGATGTACAATTATAGAGACTGCTCTGGGCCCTTCCCCTTCTCTCTCTTTCTCTCTGTCAAAAACAATAAAATAAAATTAAAAAAAAAGTCCTGTGGATATAAAGTATAGCATAGGAAATATAGTCAATAATATTGTAATCACTATGTATGGTGTCAGCTGGGGGTCACTTATCAATATGATCACTTTGAAAAGAATATAAATGTCTTATCACCATGTTGTACACTTGAAACTAATATAATATTTTATGTCAGCAGCAATTGAAAGTAAATTTAAAAAATCATTTACTTTCACCTTAAGAACTCCCTCTTCCCCCTTTTTTTATTAAGATGGTATTTAAGACTAAATTCTAATACTACCTCTTTGAGTTACTCGTCATTGTCTAGGTTTCTCCCATGTGTACATGAAATATGCATATTAATAACTTCCTGTTCATTTTTCTCTTGTTAAAGATGTCTCAGCTAAGAACCCAGAGGGTAGAGGGAAAATTAATTTTCCTCCCCTCCACTTGTTATAATGCAGATTCCAGGGCCTGATCCCCAAAGTATCTCCTTTACTAAGTCTGGGTGGGATTTAGGAATATGGATTATTAAAATATGCAAAGAAGTTTTGATACAGTGGTTCTTAGATTACCCTTTTTCAAACACAGCTTTTGGCTCTCCTATGAAGAGCTTGAATCCTTAATTAATTAGTCAGCACCTAAGGACTACAAGAAAAAATGATCCAAAGATATATATAAATATGTATACTGAGCAAAGTCTGTATTGATAAAGCCCTAAGATTGGGTTTGAGCAAAATGCAAGCTGTATATTGGACAATTACACAGAGCTAAAAAACTGTTTCGACAGAGGGATTTGAATCATACCCATACACAAGGTCCCTCTGAAAGAGAAGTCTGAACAGGCCTGGGCCATAATAGTGAAATCATATTTCACATATTTAGCATTGGCATAGAGAGCTGGGAAAAACCCACGACTATTCACTCACAGTATCAAGTGGTAGAGGGCAACATAGAAGATATAGTGAGCTAGAGAAAGCCAACTCAATTGTTTAAATTAGAAGGAGGACTAGTTGACTTAATACCTGGAAGCTCAAGGAGTGAGCTTCAGACAAAGTTTGATCTAGGCACTCAAATGGTGTCCCTAGGACATTGTCTTTCTCACCCATCTCTAGGTTTTACTTTCCTCTTTGATGGCTTCATTCTCAGGCAACTATGAAGTGGCTTTAAGTTAAGTTGTAAGATTCCAGTTTAGTAACACCAACAGAAAGAGCTTACCATAGTGCCAGAATACACACACACACACGCACATGCACACGCACATGCACACGCGCGCACACATGCACACACACACACACACACATACACTTCACCCCTTGTCTCAGCTTGGCTTGTATGCACACTTCTGAGCAAATCATTGTGGCCAGAAATGATCCTCTTCCAAGACTGGCCTGGATAACATTCCCATTTCCAGAGCCAGGAAGTAGAGTTAACTCCATCTGAACTACATGTAATATTTGGAAGGAGCATTTTCCACATGAAAACAAGGAACTAGAGGGGTATTAGCAGAAGTAGAGCCAACATTGGCCATGCAAAACAAACAGTTGTCTAATACACAGAGATTAAGAAAAAACATTCATTTTCCTGATATACAGTCAGCTGGGTTTCTCCGCTCAAGGCTTATTAAATACCAAGTACTAAGTATTGTGAAAGATGTGAAGATAAGACACAGCTCTTACCAACTGTCTACAACTTTGCTCTCAAACTTTAGGATGCATAAAAATCCTTAGGACTTTTCTCTTAAAGATTTATTTTATTGTTTTGAGAGAGGGTGAGCAAGAGAGAGAGAATGGGGGAGGGGCTAGAGCAGTCTCCATAGTTGTACATCACTAGCTGTGACATGGTTTCACTCCATACAGATGGATGAGGGGCTGCATGGGGCAGGAACCTTTACCACCAAGCTACTCCGGCGCCCACCAGTTGCATCCACTTCAGTATGTGGCGTTTGCATGGGCCCAGGCCTGGAACCAAATTTCTTTTTTTTTTTTTTATATCTTTTTATATTTATAAAGAGTAATTATTTTATCTTCAGTGCATATTTATTTTTATTTTACTTTTGACAGATAGAGAGAGAGACAGAGACAGAGACAGCTAGAGAACCGAACTGTGGGAACTCCCCAGTTCAGCATGTGGGTCCGCCTGGGCTGGAGCCGGGATTCGATCCTCGGTCCCCGGGGCTGCAAAGTGAGCGCTTAACCCACTGAGCCATCCCGACTTCCCCAATTTTTATGTATATTTTAGCACAATTTTTTTGAAGTATGTTAAGACCAGTTGGTGAAAGAATTCCGCCTATACTGTAGAAACCTGGCTTGAGCCTGGATGCCTTGATAGTTGAAATCCTCTCAGCATTTAAAACGTGGCAAGTGATCTGGGACATTGTCTTTATTGTAGGAATGATATGCAAGCATTTGCTCTTTGCTTTGGCACAAATCGTCAGAAACGATGGAGGGGCCCTGCAGCTAGGGCTGGACTCTGGAGGCTCACTGTGGTAGCAGCTGTAAACCTTCTCGGAGAAGTTCCAGGAGAGGGGCAGGTGCCGCTAGGCAGTGAAAAAGCACCCAGGAGCTGAGGGAAGTAACTGCTTTACCAGCTGAGATGGAAGTGCTGCAATATTTTAGGACGGGTCTGACTATAACAGTGCAAACTGGCTGAATGCCAACAACACTCATTGGTGTTTTGTGCATTGTGTTCCATATGAGATCTGACTGCAGAAAAGCGATAAAGAAGGCCAGATTTGTCTTTTCCTATCACATCTTACAGAAATTTATCTCCTCCTCTAGTTAGGCTTTTCCTATCCAAGTGCTAACTAGGCCTGACCCTGCTTAGCTTCCCGAGTTCAGACGAGATGGGGCATGTTTAGGGTGGTATGACCGTAGACTAGTTTAGTTTTTCCTCCTCTCCAGCTGTCCTACCTGGCAGCTACTCCCAAAACACCCACCTCTAGGCACCCAGTTCCCATGAGGATACCTTGATTTCCTTCAACGCCAAAACCTGAATGTGTTCCAGGTTCTTTCCTATGTTCCCAAACCAGTCCTTCAGTATCTCCCTTACACATCTACCCAAACTTTTTTGTTCTGTCTGCTTTACTGACAACCCACTAAAGAAACGAACCTGAGAAATTAAGATGAAGGTTTGCACTTTTAATGAAAACATATGGAGGCATCTGTTGTCCAGAGTGGTAAGCAAATCCCTGTGGCTGTAATTTCTAGAAGTTTGTTAGCTGGGGTAGGAGCTATTTTGGGGAGTGGAGTCATGTCTGACATCACTCATCTCTCAAATCATAGCATGAGGTTTTCCACTCACAGGTGACATTTGATACTATACTGCCAGCCCTCAAATACCTGCGCCTGATGAAGGCAGCTGACTCCAAGAATTGGATCCTGGAACAGAAAAAGGATATTAGTGGAAAAACTAGTAAAATTGGAATAGAGTCTGTGTTAATAGTATTGTACTAATGTTAAGTACTTAGCTTTGACAAACATACCGTGTTTATATAAGATGCTAACATTCTAACAGAAGGGGAAGCTGGATGAAGTGTATATATAGGAACTCTGTGTATTTGTGCAACTTTTCTAAAAATCTAAAATTATCCTAAAATAAAGAATTTATTTTTAAGAAAGGTCAAGAAGGAAGAGAATCTAGTCCATAATTAGCCTCTATTCAAGGCATGACTATTCCAGCGACATCACAGACACCCTCGATGTAAAATATTCCTCCAGCTTCTTCAAAGCAAGGAACACTGGCATTTCAGGGTTTTAGCATCATTTTGCCATTTATAATTGTTAAAAATATTGTGCAAACCAACAGCCTGAAAAACCATTGGAAGCTCCGTCAGTGTGGCCCTGGTACCTCCTTTTTGAAGCCACCACAGAGGAGACTCAGGAGCTGGCAGTGGCTGAGGAAAAGCCTGGGGAAGGAGTCAAGGCTGAAAACAATGATCACATCAGTCTGCAGGTGGTGAGGCAGGGTGGTTCTGTGGTGCAGTTTAAGATTAACAGGCACACACCACTTAGTAAACAAAAGAAAGCCTATTGTTAACGACAGGGCCTGTCAATGAGGCAGAGCAGATTCTGATTTGACGGGCAGCCAATCAGACAGACACAACTACTCAGTTGGAAACAAGATGAAGATACAATTTATGTGTTCCAGCAGCAGGTCAGAGGTGTCTACTAAAAAGGGTACTTGCTCCTTTATTCCAGAACTCTGTTCCTCCAGACCAAGAAGACATTCTCAGTTAGAAAACAGCAAGTTGGTTTCACCTCATCCTGACTACAACGAAATAGTTTTCTTAGTCTTTCATTTTCCTGTTCCCCATTCCTTTCTTGCCTATTAAGTAACTGATGCATGTGCAAACATTTGCATTTTTTGTTTTGGTGTGTTTTGATGGACATTAAATGGAGAAAGGATGGGGAAAAATATTGGTTCTGTGACAAGACCTCTTCTCCACTAGTGGCCTGCTCATTCAGCCTTTATCTTTATATTCCAGTAAGTTCTTCTGCTCTCGCTGTTTAAGAGAGAAAGAACAACATAAAAATCCCTTCATACCTTGTTCAATTGGAGAATTTTAATATTTTTTGTTTATTATTGTAAAATCAAGGACAATTTTATAACACAGCTGTTACGTGTAGGGAAGGCCATCTTTAAGTAGGGATAAATTACTTAAAATGAAATGAATCCTTCAAGTCAAGCATCTTGTTGTTTAAATAAAGGTAAATAATTAGGAAAAAAACACTAAAACATTTTAGAGAAACCATGTTTATATTGATTTAGATTACAGGTATGGGGTGGGCGGTGGGAATAACCTCAAGAATTGCTTTACTATTGGAAAATTTCATGGATTTAATCAAACTGTTACTTGAGGTACCTTGGGAAATGGGACCCAGGAAAGGAGGGGAAACATGCTATCACTTTTATATACCATGTATTTATTGCATCAATTAAAAAACATTTTTTTCTACAATGAGAATGTATTATAATTTTTTAAACAAAAATTTTAAAGTAACAGGTTATGTACTATGTGAAATAAATAGCTATGTTTGAAATAAAATAACAGAAATAACTATAAAAAGAAATGCAGGGAAAGCTGGGATGGCTCAGTGGGTTAAGCGCTCGCTTTGAAGCCCTGGAGACCAAGGATCGAATCCCAGCCCTGGCCCATGCGGACCCACATGCTGAACTGGGGTATACCCCCAGTTCAGTTCTTGCCAGGACCTATGCGGGAGGCTCCTGGCCCAGTTCCTGCCCTGCGCAGCCCTGTGCCCACCAGTGGAGTGAAACTATATGGAAAACTAATGTCAACTATGGAGACTGCTCTGGGCCCTCCCCCTTCTATCTGTATCTCTCTGTCTCTGTTTCTCTCTGTCAAAAATCAATAAAATAAATCTCTAAAAAAAAAAAAAAGAAAAGAAAAAAAAGAAATGCAGTAATCATAAAGAAAAAGGGACATTTGGAAGAGAAAACATCTAAAATGTTCATGATGCTTATTATATATAATAAGATGAAATTTTTAACTTCTGTTTCTTATGTTCTCTATGGTCAACACGCAATTTTTTCTTAAGAAAATTAAAAAAATAAAATTACAACATTTGCATATACGTATTCATCTAAATATATTGTGACTGTTTCTGTGTGAGTCTTTAATCTTGAGCAAATGGAAAATTTCAGAATATGGATCATAAACTCTTTTCAGAGAAAAAGTCTATATTAAAAAAGATAGAGTCCTCAAGACCTTGGCCATTGATGTATAATTGGTTTAGTTTCTTTCGAAAGTTGTTTAGAAAAAATATTTAGCCGTGGACAGGGCTGTTTTCTAAATTACTAGAAGTAATGACCAGGTGCTGACTAGAAGTAATGACTAGATACTGTTTGAATATTCCTGTAAAGTGTATGAAACCAAACATTTGTATTATCAAAGAAAAATCTCAAATCTCTGGCTTTCTCTTCCTGTGCTTTCTTTTCTCATCTGCACTTGAATATCCTTGAAACATCACAAACAAAATAAGCCCCCGAACAAGTCCAGTACCTTAGCTCCTTCACATTCCCAGACTTACTACCCTTCTCTTTCCACCTTTCCCTGGAAATAAAAGCAGGGTTTGATCCTCTCCAGAAAAAAGCCATCAGATCTGGAAGGACACGCACTCCTTTAGGAGGGATGCTAGGACAGAAGGGTCACATTCTCAGAATTAAGTGCACTGTCAACTGCCAGGCACAAGAATGAGGAAGCACTCAAGCACAGTGTAGCAGCTATAGCCCAGTGGAGCAGAGGAGACAGATTAGCAGCCACACTGAGTGTAAACTTTGGGAAGAGAGAGGTGTTCAAAGGAGATTCCTAGGAAAGTTTGCCCTGTAATATGCTGCCTGCCTCAGCCCCACCCCTAGCACAGTACTCCACCCTTATTCCCAAAACCTCCAATAAACCTGAGTGTAGACAGATTGGGTTTGAGACCTGACTGCTCCATGTACTGGCTGTCTGGCCCTAGGCAAGTCAGTGCATCTCTCTGTTCATGGATTTCCTCATCTGTAAAATGATGAGTCTCACCTACTTTATGGGAGTTGCTGAGGATGAACTGAATTAATCTGTTCCCGTAACTGAAAACAATGCCTATGTTGTAAAAGCTGTATAGCTATCTAGGATATATGAGTTAGCTACTGTTTTTCTTGGCCTTCATAGTCCAACTGATGCTTCTTGAATGTGCCCTAAGCAGATGCTGGCTCAAAAGTAATATTATAAAATTTGAGATTTTTTTTGGTTGTCACTACTATCCACACAGTCACCCAATCACTCCTTTCTCCCACTTTTAAGCAGACACTAAGCTCTGTTGCTTCATCTTCCTAAATATCTCTCAAATCCATTCTCTCCTTTCCAATGCCTTAGTTGATTCATTGACTCTTTCTTAGGTGGCGCCAACTTGTTCTTACTTTCCTCAGGATGTTCTTGCCTTGATAACCTTCAAAAATGGTGCCAGATTCTCTAAAGTATAGCACATACACATTAACCTTCAGCTTAAACCCCTTTGAGTGTGGTCAGCAGTCACTCTGCTTCCAGCTCAACCTTTATCCTTGTCTTACTATTCCTCCCCAACCTACATCATCATAGCTGGTCCACATTTAGCACTGGCATGGCTTCAGGCCTTTCCATGTGTTCTCTCCTTCCTTTGGATTAATTGTCCTATTATTCTTTAACTAATGAGTTACTATTTAGGTTTCAAGACACTAATAAAAACTTGTTTCTTCTGTGAAGTCTTTCTCAGCAACCGTAGGCAAAGTTAGTCATTACCTCCTCTCTGTTTCCACTCCACTTGGTACTGTACGTAGCCCTGACTTTGCACTTGACATGTTGTTCTGGAATTACGTGTTTGTGGGGTTTTTTCAATAGATCGTAATTTACTCAATGACAGAGACTCTGCCTAACTCTTGGTTAGCTCAGAACCATGCCCATATGTCTGACACATCAAAGATATTTAATAACAGTGTGTTGAGAGAATGAAGTAATAAGTGAATGGATTAGCATAACACCTCAGGAGATATCGCCATTGGTAAGAGAGGATATACACTAGAGAGGCAACTAATATACATACAGTTTTCACCACTGTAGCCATGTGATTTTAGGCAATTTCATAGTCTGTCAGTGCCTCAGTTTCTTCATCTACAAAATGGTGACAATACCTTTATAGTTGTGTGAAGATTAGTTAATAAATGTAAAGTGCTTAGAAGAGTAACTGCATGTAGAAACTACTCTATTAGTTATTAGTGTTGTTCCTGGAGAGAGAATCACTCCATGAACTATAGAAACTATGTTTTGACTTACCACTTAATTCCTAACATCTGCCACAGTGCTTCATATAGAAGAGACACTCAATAAAGTTTTGAATGAATATCAAAATAATAAAAAAGAGAAGAAAATGAAAGAAAAAACAAAAACAAAATACCACAGAGGGCAAATGGGAATGCATTTCCAGTTTCCGTCCTGCTCAGCCCCTGCCCACCCATGTGGAAAGAAACCATGTTGAAAACTGATGATGTACAACTATGGAAACTGCTCTGGGCCCTCCCCCTTCTCTCTGTCTCTCTCTGTCTCTGTTAAAAACCATAAAATAAATATTTTTTTAAAAATTACCATAGACTGGGTGATTTATTAACAATGGAAATATATTTCTCACAGCTCTGGAGGCTGGAAGTCTGAGACCAGGGTGCTAGAGTGGTTGAATTCTGGTGACCACCCAGTTCTGGGCTGCTGATGACTTTTCATTGTATCCTCATATGGGAGAAAGAGAGAACCAGTTCTCTGACCTCTTCTTATAAGGGCACTAATGCCATTATGAAGGCTCCACACTCATGACTCAATTGCCTCCAAAGGCCAACCTCCAGATACCAGCATATTATGATTAGGGTTTCAACATTTAATTTGGCAAGGTGGGGAAGACACAAACATTCAGCTTTATGTAGAAAGGCAAAGCTTAACCTCTACTCATCTTAGGTTTACAACTCAGGCTCTTTAACAAAAAGACAGGTAATTAAGAGAGAAACAAGAGGGCAGGGTTGGTGAAATGAGTAAAAGGGGTCTACAGGTACAAACTTCCAATTACAAAATTAATATTTCATGGGGATTTAATGTAGAGCATGGCAACTATCCTTAATACACTGTATTGCATATTTGAAAGTTTCTAGCAGAGCAGAACTTAACAGGTATTATAAGAAAAAAAAATTGTAATTATGTGTGGAGACAATGTTAACCAGACTTGTGAATAATTTTGCAATATATACAAATATCAAATTATTATGTAGTACATCTTAAACCAGTATAATGTTATGTTAACTATACCTCTAAAAAAAAAAGAAACATTTTATTAATGGTATGCAGTGCACATCACGTGGGAAAAAAATTTAAAACAGGGTAACTCAAAGTGGTGGCTTAGAACTCTGGATTATAGACCACCTTCAGCAAAGAACAATAAATTTGTAGAGAAGCAATTAGATAAAAGAAATTGGTTTTAGGTTTCCAAGGGCGGTAAACTGTGAGAAGGGAAATAAGTAGATGAGAGGAAACTAATGGAGTAAGGATTGTTGACAGATTCCTCTGTGTAGTTTCCAGGCTGATGATAAGCATCTGTTTCTAGAAAAAGAATTCATCTCCTGCTTTTAAGCAGAAAAAGGGGGGAAGTGGAGAGATCTTTTCCTATGTTTGCTGCTTCTTAATTGCTTCCACTCAAAATAATTTTTATGTCAAAAAGTCATATTTTGGTGTGACATATTCTGGTTTCCTTCATTTACTATCTAAAAAGGCCTTGAAAGGAGAAAAATAAATAGGAAGAATTATTCTAAGTCCACTAGTTTGAACCCCAAACTATAGAAAGAAAACAGAGAGGAAAGGCATATAACCAGACTGTAAGCTCCTGAGGAGCTTGTCAAAGTATTATTTTCATTCTTTTTTTATTTTTTAAAGATTTATTTTATTGATTTTTGACAGAGAGAAGCAGAGACATAGAGAGACAGAGAGAAGGTAAGGGCCCAGAGCAGTCTCCATAGTTGACATTAGTTTTCCATATAGTTTCACTCCACAGGTGGGCTCAGGGCTGCACAGGGCAGGAACTGGGCTGGGAGCCTCCCACATAGGTCCCGGCAAGAACTGAACTGGGGGCACACCCCAGCTCAGCATGTGGGTCCACATGGGACAGGGCGGGGATTCGATCCTCGGTCCCCAGGGCTGCAAAGCGAGCGCTTAACCCGCTGAGCCATCCCAGCTTTCCCAAAGTATTATTTTCATAATTTTATTTGTTTATTTATTTATTTATTTTTGAGAGAGAGAGAGAGAGAGAGAGAGAGAGAGAGAGAGAGAGAGAGAGAGAGAGAGAGAGAGATACAGAGAGAGAACTGAACTGGGGGAGCTCCCAGTTCAGCACATGGTTCCGCACGGGCCGGGGCCAGGATTCGATCCTCGGTCCCCGGCGCTGCAAAGTGAGCACCAAAGTATTATTTTCAAACATTTAAAAATATTATTCTTGTACAAATACATAATGAACACATCAAGGATTTTTTTCCAACTAATTAATTAGTAGGAGTCAGCAAGATGGCAAAGTTGATTCCAGTTTTAATAAAGGAATGTTAGAAACAGATTGCTAGGTGAGATGCAAAACAGTTTAATATTTTTCAAGGCAATTAATTCTAACCTTTGAGGTTATCTTCTCTACTGAACGCAAATTATTTGCATCGTTATGCAGGAAAAGCCATGTAACTTCACTAAGATTGGGACCTTTAATCAAGAGTAGATAGCGATTTGAACATAGTATATCCTCCCCCCACCCATCATTAAATAATCCCTGACTGGGCCTGATAAACAATGCCCTCTCATGACATTGAAAAGACATGCAACTACATTTCGCTCAATTTCCCAGTTTTTTTTTTTTGTTTTTTTTTAATTTATTGTTAAATTTGATGAGGTTACATTGGTTGGTAACAATTAGACAGTTTACAGATGTTCAAGTCCACCTCACATCATTCATGCATCGTATTATGTGCCCATCACTCAGTATCAGTTCCCCTTCCATCACCTTATATCTAGTGCCCACTCCCACCTCCCCCCACAACTGTCCCCCCGCTCCTCCCC
>PVKE010038086.1:0-15607 GCA_004027555.1 Craseonycteris thonglongyai
TCATACTCTCCTAATTACGAGGCACTGGCCAATGAAATGCAATGCCAAAGATCACACTGACAGCTTGGTTTTTTTTATGTTTTCTTTTATGTTTTTTTAAATGATTTTATTATACGTGTGTTTTTTATTTACTTTGTATTACGTTTTGTATATATGTTTCTTTGTGTGCATATAATTTGTACTATAAATTTATTTTAAAATTATTTTTGTTTATTATTTTTTATTCTTGTTCAATAATAAATATCCTTAGAAATAGCTGGTGCCCATCCGCCCTACCGATATTTTAGAATGTGCCCTAGGGTATAAAAAGGTTGGGAACCCCTGGTCTAGATAAACCATCAGGGGTCTCCAAACTTTTCATCCTACGGGCCGCATTAACTATCAAACAGCAGTTTGGGGGCAAACTACACACTCGAGGTCCAAATAAAAAAGAATCAAAACATAGATGTTGTTTTTAATTATTTATTTAATATAATTTTATTCAGATAAAAAAGTCTCCATGGCCCGGATGAGAGGGCCTCGAGGGCTGTAGTTTGGAGACCCCTGGTACTCTAGATGAGGTGGTATAAGCAAGCTTTTTCTATAATGTGCTAGATTGTAAAGATTTTAGAATTTGAAATCTAAACTGTATTGCAGCTATTCTACAGTGCTTTGCCAAAACTATTTGCAATAAAACTATTTACAAAAACAGGTTGCTGGGTGTATTTAGCCTAAGGTGTGGAGTTTGCTGACTCTGATCCAGATGATCCCAGAGTCTGCTTATATATAAACCAGATTAGCATGGCTGTATGACTCTCCTGAATATAAGAAGAGGGATTATATACAGACATAAACACACACACATACATATATATGGAAATATGTGTGTGTGTATATGTACACATATGCATGTAACTATATGTCTGTTTATCTTTTCATACAAATATACACATACAAGAAGTCATCTGGAATCTCTAAGTCTTTGCATTTAAATAAGATCAGCTTTTCACAGGACTGAGTTTCTGTGTGCCTCATTTTATCTTGATCACCTTTGGTTCTGATTGTTTCTCTCTACCAATATATTTTTCCTTTGTGTTTTGCACCTGTTTCTTTTCCTCTGCCCTGGGGTTATCCTAAATGTATTTACAACTTCTTCTTCTGTTTGCTTAATGCTGCAATGCCAAATCCATGAACAAAAAAGGTAATGTTCACCACTACTTTTCTTTTACTAAAAGTATGTGTATCTCTGGGAGCCCTCACATCATGACTCATTAAGCAAACAAACTCAAAATTTAAACTGATTTAGACATGCATATTTTTAAGGAGCCTTTTGGACATCATGCTACTAAGAGATTCTCAGCTAAGTGGTCCACTGACCCACACAGCATTGCCTTTAAAATGATATTTTGTTTTATTGCTCTCTCTGTCCACCTTTTTCACCCTTGTACAGAATAAATGAGTAAATGAATTGTGTCACAGAGATATATTCAATTATCTCTTTCACTATTTTCACAACTGTGTCCTAGAAATTGACCTTTTTATGTAAGAGCTTTAATTTGTTTTAGCAGTATCATTTGTTTGATTTTTTCTCTGTGTGTTTGTTTTTGTTTGTTTGTTCTTTTTTTCTTTACTTAGGTCTGGATTGTTAGATAATTTAATTTATGTTACTCTGTGTGATTCTAATAACTCTGTGTGGTTGGTAGTGCCTTTTCCATTTATGAAGATGGTCAAGAGATACAGTCAAAATGATGAACAAAACCAGATTCTTTAAGAGTGAGTGAAAGGGAGTTTGAATTTTTTGTTTATGGGAGGTGGGCTTGATGACATTCTAGGTTAAGGTGAAAGAAAATAATATCTAACTCATATTCTGCCATCTTCCCATAAAAGTAATCACAAAAACTTTTAAATAGAGACAGTGTTCTAATTGCTGGAGCAGATGGGAAAAACAATTAAGGCTCTCTCAGAGATCTCAGGAGGACTTTATACTTTAATAAAAAGGCAGGTGATTAATGAAATACAATAGCAAATTATATAACTTTTCAAAAATATTTTATGTAAATTTGAACAAATCTCCATCTGAATGTCTGTTATGTGCTGATTTTTAGTATATATGTAAAAATGACAGTGGTTGGATCACCATTTGAGACAGTAGTAGTAAATACTGAATTAGATTGTAAGCCTATTGGGAGGTAAACCTCATGAGCACAGAAATTTTTGTTTGTTTTGTTTGTTGTTCTATTTTCTTGCACTAAGTAGATTCAGAGTACTAATTTGTTTTTGATTTTGTTTTTTAAGATTTATTTTTATTGTTTTTGACAGAGAGAGAGAGAGAGAGAGAGAGAGAGAGAGAGAGAGAGAGAGAGAGAGAGAGAGAGAGAGAGAAAGGGGAGAACTCAGAGCAGTCTCCATAGTTGTATATTAGTTTTCGATATAGTTTTGTTCCATAGGTGGGCACAGGGCCACACAGGACAGGAACTGGGCAGAGCCTCCCTCATGAGAGGTGTTTCCCTCTGAGCTGGCGGCCTCCTATATTGGAAGCATGCCCGAAGCAGGAGCCGAACTGGGGGCCTCCCACATAGGAAGCTTGCCCCAGGCAGAACCTAACTGGGGACACACCCCAGATCAACATATGCCTCCACACAGGCTGGGTCATGATTTGATCCTTTGATACTGGGGCTGCAAGATGAGCACACAACCCACCGAGCAATCCTGGCATCCCCTGAGTACTAATTTGTTGAATTAATTATTATAGTTTTAAAATATAGGCATACCTAGGAGATACTGTGGGTTTGATGACAGACAACCACAATAAAGCCTGTATCACAATTAAGTGAGTCATACAAATTTGTGGTTCCCCAGTGCATATGAAAGTTATATTTATAATGCTGTAGTCTAGTAAGTGTGCAATAGCATTATATCTAAAAGAAACCAATGTAAATACCTTAATTAAATATGTATTGGTAAAAATACTAACCATCAGCTCAGCCTTCAGAGTCATAATGTTTTTGTTGGTGGATGGTTTTACCTTCAATTTATAAATAATGCAATATCTGTAAAGTACAATAAAATGCAATAAAATGAGGTATGCCTATAATTCTGAGACAATGGTATTTGTACTGATAGAAGAGTACAAAACATTGTAAGTTAGCCTCCAGTCTCATAGTGAACTTTCCCATGCTTCTTTGTGCTGTTCGTTCCACTGGCATCACTCTTAGTTCCTTACGAAAAAAGGATTTTCTCTTGTCTTTAGTATAAGGGCTGTTAAAAGCTGTTAAAGAGATAGTATTTAAGTATAACAAAGATGTAATCAAGGCCACTGCTCCTTTCCAATACTTTGAAGACTCTTTGGCAGGGCTGGAGTTGGCATTTTACCCAGTCATCTCTGCCTATTGTTGCTTCCTCTGATTTTTGCCATCTCAGTCGGGTCTTACAGTGGTTATTGCATCCTTCCAAACATGAAACAAAGTCTCTGCTCCTTGATTATCCCAAACTACCACCAACACAAAGACAATGAACTGTGACAGAATTTACTGAGTAGTTATATTGTTAGAAAATATATAGCAATTTTTAAATTGAATTGAATATTAAACTTTCCTATTTTAATATATATTTTAATTTTATTAAATTTGTCAGAGTGACATTGGTTTATAAAATTATATAGGTTTCAAACATACATTCTATAATATATCTGTATATTCCATTGTGTTTTAACCACCCAAAGTCAAATATTTTTTCACCACATATTTTACCACTCCCACCTTTGTCTACTTCTCCTCCACCTCCCTTTTCCTCTGGTAACCATCACACTATTGTCTGTGTCTATGAGTTTTTGTTTGTTTGTCTTGCTTTTCTTCTAACATAAGGAATAAGACACAAATGTCCATTCTTACCACTGTTATTTAACACAGTACTAGAAATTCTAGCCAGAGAAATCAGGCAGGAGAAAGAATGAAAAGGCACCCAAGTTGCAAATGAAAAGATTAAAATGTCACTTTTTGAAGATGAAAAAATTCTTTATATAGAAAATCCTAAAGACTACACCAAATAACTATTCAAAACAATAAACAAATACAGTATGGTTACAAAATACAAAAATCAATGTACAAAAATCCATGAGGTGTCTAAGTACTAACAGTGAAATCTCAGAAAAAGAAATAAAAAAGCAATTCATTTTGCAACTGCAGCAAAAAGAATAAAATACCTAGGGATAAATTTAACAAACATAAAGGACCTATACACTGAAAACTATAAGACATCATTGAAAGAAATTGAAGAAACAAAGAAATCGAAGGATATTATGTGTTCATAGAATTGAAGAATGATCATAGTTAAAATAGCCATATTACTCAAAGCAATATATAGATTTAATACAATCCCCATTAAAATCCCAATGGCATGTTTTAAAGAAATAGAACAAATTAATATTAGATCTGCAGAGAATCACAAAAGACCCTGAATGGATAAGGCAATCCTGAGAAGAAAGAGTAAAGCTGGAGGTATCACAGTCCCTGATTTCAAGTTACACAGTCAAATGACAATAATCAAAATGGCATGGCGTTGGCAGAAAAATTCATATACAGACTAATGGAACAGAATTGAGAACCCAGAAATAATCTCACATATACAGAGGATGCCAAAAATATGTATACAGGGGGGATGCTGGGATTACTCATCAGGTTGGATGCTCACCTTGCAGCCCTTGGGTCTGAGAATCGAGTCCTAGCCTTGGCCTGTGGGGACCAATATGCTGAACTGGGGTGTACTTACCATGTGAGAAGCTCTCTGTTTGATTCCCACCAGGATGAGCTTCCCAAATGGAATGTCTCTGGTTTGGCTTCTGACTGGGGTATGCTTTCAATACAGGAGGCCCCTGGCCTTGTTTCTGCCCTGCCCAACCCTGCACCCACCTGTGTGAAATGAAACTTGTCAAAAACTAATGACGTACAACTATGAAGAATGCTCTGGGCCCTCCCACTTCTCTCTCTGTCTTTTTCTCTCTCTGTTAAAACAATTATACACACACACACACACACACACACACACACACACACACACTTTAAGAAAGGAAAAAGCTATTAAAATTGTAATACTTAATATATACTGATAACAAAAGATGAACACAAGTCACATTTGACTTCTGCAATTATAAGAGGTGCTCAAAGTGGTTGCCATAAGTGTCCAGGCCCTACTGATTACAACAAACTACTGCTTGAGCAATGTTGGCTAAAGTGTCTACTTGTATAGTTGCACATGCCATTTCAATTTACTTTGCATCTCAAACTTATCGTGAATGCGTGCAATTGTTAAGTGTGTTGGAGGTTCTGTTGCATACTTATTTCTCCATTTTTGTTGTACTTCCACAATGTTCTCAAGTTTCAAATACCACTTCATGATTGCATTGTGCTCCTCCAATGACAACCATGTGCCTAAGCTATATACTTTGACATCAGGCCTGTAGCATGGTGACACTAACATTTATTTGATTAATGCCATCTTTTAAATAAATATCTCACTACACATTGCTACCATAATTCAATTCCACTTCAAAAAGTAATACATAGATAACATCTCCTAAAATGTGTATACATTTTTTTGGCATCTCTGGTATATGGGAAAACAATTTTTGACAAAGGAGACAAAAATATTTAATGAAGAAAAGTAAGCCTCTTCAATAAATAGTGCTGGAGAAATTGGAAAGCCACATGCAAAAGAATGAAACTAAATTACTAATTATCACCATACATAAAAATTAACTCAGAATGCATCAAAGACATACATATAAGACCTGAAACAATAAAATACATGAGAAAAATGCAGATACTAAACTTATGAGTTTTAGTCTTAGAGAGGATTTTATGAATTTGACATCAAAGGCAAGGGAAGTAAAAGCAAAAATAAATATATGAATGGTAGTATATCAAACTAAAGTTCTGCACGTTAAAAAGAACACATCAGCTAAACAAAGAGTTAACTGACCAAATGGAAGAAGATATTTACAAACACCTCCAATTAGAGACAAATTCTTTTCCAATGTGAATGTTCTTCAATAATGTGGATTTTTCACTTTTTTGAATCAGTAAGTGGTTTACATTACATTGGCTTAAACCCTAATCAAAGTACATTATTTTTTAGAATAATATTGACACCTTTGTACTTATTTTTTAAGAGTTATTTTATTGTTTGAGAGAAGGTATTAGAGAGAGTGAGAGAAAGAGAGAGAGAGAGAGAGAGAGAGAGAGAGAGAGAGAGAGAGAGAGAGAGAGAGAGAAGGGAAGAGGGCCCAGAGCAGCCTCCATAGTTGTACATTACTTGTGACATGGTTTTATTCCACACAGATGGATGTGGGGCCACATGGGGCAGGAATCTAACTTGGGGCCTCCTCCGTGGAGGCGAAAACCTTTGCCACTGAACCATTTTGGCAATTATCAGTTGTGCAACAGTTAAGTGTATGAGGCTTGCCAGAATTTGTACCACAGACCTTGGGATTGAGAGGCAAGCCCTCAACTGCTGAGCTATCCCGGCATTCCTCACCTTTGTATTTCTTATACCAAAGGATCAAACTACTTTTTATTCAATATATTTTACTATTGCTTTCACTTGCATAATATATGTCTAAAGTATTACTTCAATATATTATCTTTTTTTTTTTGCTAGCACGAATCAAATTAATAACACAATCTCTGATCTGAAAGAATTTATCATTTTCCTGAAAACAAGGGATGTGAAATAGATCTAAGAAAGCAAATAATCAATGAAGACATCAGTTTCAATTGAATACAGCAGAATTTTACTAATTCCAGTGTGTTCCCACAAAGCCAAAGTCAATAAAGTAGTAGATTTAACTGGCTCAATCACAGATACTTTAGAAGGAGATGAATATTTTGTTTGGGGTCTGAGGGAAAAGGTTAGAGGTATGAGCTTGTGGATAAGACAATGTCTTGTAAATCATTGTTGGAAGGAAAACTATTATAACCACAATTTTGGCAAGCAGAGTTTTTGGTTGCCACACTGAAATACATGTGATGAGGGAGAAGAGTTGTTGTATTTTAGCATGGAGTGAGATTGGAACTGGAACTATTTGTGGAGAAACTTAGACCATGATCAGCAAAGTCTGCATATGATTTAATGTGCTTTGCTTTTACTCTCTTTTGAAAAGATCTTATTTCATAAACTGAAAATAATTCATGAATGCATTATAACCAGTATCTATTCATATTTTAGAAGCTCCATGAATTTATAATGAATTCTATTCTTTGTATTCTCTGTTTGAGTAATGAAAGGGTCAAAAGCACAATTTATAGGTTAAATGATATTAGAGAACTATACATTGTATGACATATTTCATTAAAACAGAGGCTACAAGCTAGGGCTTTAACAACCAGGAATTTCACACATCTGACCAACAATCTTGTTCATAATTACTTTTATAATTGCAAAGAATAAGAAAGAGAACTGTGTGCATGCATTTTTAAAAGTTTTACAACTCTAGTTTCTATTCAGAGTAGATTTTAGTTGTGAGGGGATACTATGTCATATAAAGTACAATAATTACTTTTATAATGCTTATGTAAAGTATAAAAATTTGTCTATAATTCAGTGTTCTGAAAATATGTAATAGGGATGTACCAAAATTGAAATTGAAATTCTTTTAAAGATTTATCTTTCTTAGGAGGAGAAAAGGTTAGTTACAAATTGTCCCAAGAAAATTACAAAGCAGATTGAATTTCTTCTTTCTCATTAAAAGGTTAATTGTTACCATTTGAAAGCTTGGCTTAAAATCTCCCTATTCATAAAATTAAAATATATAAATATTAAAGTAAAAATTTAATGTAATATGTAATGTGTAATTGTAATATGACAATAGATGCATGTATATGGATATAGCAATTAAATAATATTGGTAGCTACCATTTAATCAATTTAAAATTTTTTCAAACACCTTTCATTTGCCCTCTTTGGGAGCTTAATTTAAAGATTTATTTTTATTGTTTTGTTTTTTTTAAGATTTATTTTATTGATTTTTGACAGAGAGAGACAATGACAGAGAGAGACAGAGAGAAGGGGGAGGGCCCAGAGCAGTCTCCATAGTTGACATTAGTTTTCCATATAGTTTCACTCCACAGGTGGGCACGGGGCTGTGCAGGGCAGGAACTGGGCTGGGAGCCTCCCACATAGGCCCCGGCAAGAACTGAACAGGGGGCATAACCTAGTTCAGCATGTGGGTCTGCATGGGCCCGAGCCGGGCTTTGATTCTTGGTCCCTGGGGCTTCAAAGTGAGCACTTAACACACCATCCCAGCTTTTCCTATTTTTATTGTTTTTGACATAGAGAGACAGAGAAAGAGAGAGAGAGAGAGAGAGAGAGAGAGAGAGAGAGAGAAGGGGGAGGGCCCAGAACAGTCTCCATAGTTGCACGTCATTGGTTTTTCCACATAGTTTTATCCCATAGGTGGATGCAGGGCTGCACAGGGCAGAAACTGGGCCAGGGTCTCACCCCGGTGAGAACTGAACTGGGGGCACTCCCCAGTTCAGCATATGGGTCTGCATGGGCCAGGGCTGGGATTCAACACTCAGTCCCCAGGGCTGCAAAGTGAACACTTAACCCACTAAGCCATCCAGGCTTCCCCATGGGAGCTTAATGTAATATACATAAACTATGACAGAAATAAAGAACAAGAAAAGCCAATGTACATTTAAATGATAAATGGTTCAACTTTGAGTGCTGTTGGAGTTTAGCAAAAGTAAATATTGGCTTTAAGATGAATAGACATATTTCAAATTTTGTAACGCTCATTTTATTCATTTTATCTTATAGCCAAAGGGGAATTTCAGACCCAAACATAATAAACTATGATATTTGAAAGACTGCTAGAAGACAAGAAAATGGTTAATTATCCCTATTATGATAGTTTAAAAAGCCAATTATTTATTTAAATATGTAATGACTTAGCTGATGATGAACATTTTTTTCTACTCTTTACTAAGCAAGATATGATATTTTAGTTTCATTATATAGAACATTTAAAAAATAGTATTGAATAGTTTACTGTTTTTAGGTATAATTAAATGTACTAAGTCCTCAAAAGAGCAGGTGACATGAACCTTGAAATTTAAAATTAAAATAGTCCTACAAATGAAATTGGAGGAATAACATGGACAATATAGTGAAATGGGAGGGATTCACAACTGTTAATGATTTTTGGAATCTTACATAATTACTGAATAAAACAATCTCATTGATATATATTCCTCCCTTTTTGCTGGATACATTCTATGAGAGAGAAATTGTCACCATTTTCATTTTTTAATTAATTTTTATTTTATACTATCTGTCAACAAAATGCCTATGTTGCTGCTGAATACAATAGTAAGGTTTTTGATATTTATATACAGAAGGCCCAAGTTTGAGTCCTCACTTTTTTCACCTCCAGGCTGTGTGGATCTTGAACAAGTCACTTACTCTCTCTGAGTGAGACTGATTTTTTTCATTTGAAAAATCATGCAATATTAATACTTTCTTCACCCAATAGTGAATCTGTGCATGCTTTTGGAAACACTTTGCTCATTAGCAAGTCCATTGGAGTTATTATTTCTTATACTCCTATCTCTTTCCATTTCTTCTTTTGCTCTCTCCCTGCTTCTTTGTATTCGTTCTTTCCTTCATTTTTATTCCAACAGCTATCTATATTAAAGATGATATTTAAATGGAAAAAAAGCAAAACATCAGAGTTTAAATAATTATTATTCTAAAAATTAGAGATGATTAAAAAAAATCTTTTAACTTATTTATTTATTTATTTATTACTTTTTATGCAGATATTTAGGGATTGTATAAGCTAACTTACCTTCAGTGATTTTCTTGGTATAGGCTGAAACCAGTGTTATTTCTTCCTACCCTTTTATTCCAAGCTTTTATAAAAGCCATAGAAAATGATCATATAGAGAGTAACTCATTACCATGGTAATTTCATAGGGTAGAAATATAATGATTGGATGATTTCAAATTTCTAACCTGTTTCTGGAAAGTAGAGCTTGCTTCCTATTCTTGAATATAATTTTCTAGTGGATGTGGCATGAACAGGAAAGCCAGTAGGCTGACAGAAATCCACAGTTATGATTTTTCTACAGTTCTATACAAGGTCAATGGTTAATTAAGTTACTGCCAGTAGAAATTTGATCATGAATGAGGTCTTTAACTTTGCCTGTATTACTGGTCTCTCACTGGATGACTCAGCTAAGTCATTATATTAATTTTGCTTTCTCTAGAAAAGTACGTGAATCAGACTGCACTGACAGAGGAATTAGGCTGTGACACTATAATACTACTTTCTAGATCCTGTTAGCCATTTCAGAAAACACACATTTGCCTCAGAACCATGACTTAATTTTAAAGCTTTGTTTGTCATGTATATTAACTACATTAACTCATGGAGAGTTTAGATTGGCAAGGGTCTTATGAGTGCCTTTGCTCACTGGTTCATTAAATAATTCACTCATTCATTTCCATGGATATTCACTGGGTGTCTCTGTGTGTGAAGCACTGTGCTCCTCAGATGAAAAAGAACAGCATGAGCCTTGACATCATTTGAGTCTTTCAAGCTCATGGGTTCATGGCTAGGTAAACTGAGGCCCAATCACTCAGCTGACTTGCTGAAGGCTCATAGTTAGTTAGAGCCAAGACTAGAATCCCAGGCCCTAAATCACCACCCTGTGTGGTACCTACCACAAGTATGATGATTTTTAATTATTCCTGTAAATTCACACAAGCATAGTATAGCATGGTTAAGCATCATATATTTATACCAGCAATTAAAAATCTTAAATTTAAACAACACATATCAGGGAAAACTCAGGTGGACTTAGAGGCGGGCAGTGTATGTAACAGCCCAAGGAAAACCTTTCCTGCTTTAGAGGAATAATATCTTTGTTTACATTTGTACCATTTTCTCAGTATCTTCATTCTGTGAATCTGTCCATAAATAACTTTCTCTGTCTTCCCTCTGAAGCATACTTTGTGCTACATTTTCAGTGTCACAAACAGGTATGAGAAAAGAAAAACAAATGATACTTTTACTCAAGTTAGGACTGTGGGATATTTATTGTCCTCTGACAAAAGCTAAATACATATTCATAGCATCCTACAAACGAAGTGGTAATTCCATCTCTGCCTCTAGGCTGCCTTCAACTAGGTTACACCAGGCAGTTTGGGATATGTATTGGCACTTACATGTCTGTTGGGAGGAATCCATTTTTGAAGGTTAGGCTAGGAAACAGTTTAGGCTGTGGCTTATGTATATTTATAGTGCTTGCATTTACTCCCTTGCTTTTCCCCTGTGTGAATTGTTGTATGGGCTCATGTTGACAGTATTGGATGAGGCACAACGTTCTAACCTCTTTTCTCTTGTAATTATATAAACATGTACACTGTACATGGTAACCTGGGAATGCTGATCAGAACATCTGTTATGATAAACGAAACAGTGAATGAGAGTTGATTTTTGAATTGTAAAGTACTAAAAGTCACTCTTCTGCTCTGTGGCTTTATGCAAATGAGAATGTTTGAAAATGTTGCTGAAACCCGTCATTCTTTAACTTGCCAGAGGTGGAAAGAGAACTTGCTTTTTATTGTTCTCAGATGGGTGCTACTCAGTGAGAGAGTTATTTGTCTTTCTTGGAATAAATTATGTTAACCTTTGTAGCTATTTGTATAGCAGTTGAAGCATTCTAGAGCCTGCAGGAAAAGTGCCAGCTTAAAGTAACCAATAATGTCTGGATAACCTTAAGACATCTTGGAAAAGATTCTTTATTATGCGATTGGCATCACTTCCATATGTACTTGGCAAATTCTGGGCTAAGGATAAAAGAGCAATGGGGTACAAATTGATAAAAATGAATATTAGTTTCATAATTCTTCTCATAAAATGAATGATAGTCAAAGAAGACCTTAGACCCAAGGGCAGATAATAAGCTCAATTTGCTTAAGAACTTCTGGCCATTTTTTTGATTCCTTGCAAATCCTCTTCATTACATCAGGATAGCCAATCGCTAGGGAATGCCTTTTCTATTATCAGCCTGGCTGCAAGCAGAAGACATTTTAAACATTACTTTAAAGTTCTTTTCATGCATTTGTTTTGCATGGATTTTAAAATATCTTTTAATTTATATATTTTCCTATTACACTCATAATTGGTATCTAACTTAAGCAACATTTTTATTTTGAATTCTTTAGTACATCTGAGGGGTGAAAGAAAATTTCAACCAAGTTACTCACATACTAAAAAAATATTGAAAGATGCTGTTTTGGAGAAGGTATAGAGACAAAAGTAGTATTGTCTCTGTCTGATCTGTATCACCTCTCTAAAAACAGGTCATTTTTTTAGATCAACTTTCTAAGTCATTGTTTTGTGAAGATACAGTGGTGCATTTCTATAGTGATGGGCTGACTTTGCTGAATTTATATTTGGATATTTCCCTATGATTGGAAATGTTCTCCCTTTTGCTTAGATTGTATCCAATTCTAAGAATCTAAAATTATATAATCTTCTGTTACAAATTACTTTATTCCATCATCAAAAAATATATTCTTGGGGAAGCCAGGATGGCTCAGTCGATTGAGCACTCACTTTGCAGCCCCGGGGACCTAAGATCAAGTCCTGGCCCTGGCCCGTGTGGATCTATATGCTGAACTGGGGTGTGCTTCCCACATGGAAGGCTCCTGGTTCAGTTCTTGCCCCTCTGTTCAGCCCCTGGCTTGAGGGGACATGCCTCCCATGCGGGAGGCCCCCAGGCCAGTTTATACCCTGCACAATCCCCGCCTACCTGTGTGGAATGAAACCCTGTCAAGAACTAATGACGAGAAAAGATGGCAGCATGAGAGGAGAATGCCGATAACTGCCTGGGAAGGGCGATGTGAACAGATGGGAATCCACGGGGGAAACCCTGAAGCAACCTCAACTAAGAGAACCACACAATGCAGAACAACACCCAAAGGTTAGAGGAAAAAGGGGAGAGCGGGAGACGGAAGGGGAAGCAGCAGTTCGGGGACAGAGACTCGGAGTGCGGCCCGGGGCTGGCAAAAACAAAGGGGGGTTGGGTAAGGTGACCAGATTTTAACAGTGGTAAAGCGGGACACCACTGATGGGGGGGGGGGGGAACAGTGTTCTTGATTAAAAATTTGGTCTATCTCCCGCCGTTCCCTAGCTTGTCATGCATTCTTTCCAAAAATCGGGACTTTTTTAAAACACTGTGGGATATGGGACAAATTGTTAAAAATCGGGACTGTCCTGCCAAAAACAGGATGTCTGGTCACCTTAGGGTTGGGGGGTTATGGTTAAAGTGGAGCTGGATCGAGGGTGGGCTGGAAGCCGAGACCTAGGGAGCGTGGAAGCCCCACAAGACTGGACAATTTAACATCTGGACACAAGGGACAGCACACGATGCCCTAATCAGATCACGGACCCTAAAGTAGAACAGGGACTGTGGAGCAGGGTGGTTGCACTTCCTGGTAGGCGGGGTGAGAGCAGGTAATCAGCCCACAATAGCTTGGCACCCCTGATTTACGGAGGAGATTGACTGTGAGGGAGCGCCTTCTGAAGACAGGGCTCTGTCTTGGAGTGAGGGCTGGGGCTTGAATGGACACAGCTGCATTAGACGTGCTTAGAGTGAATCCAGCAGTCACAACAGAGCCGTGGGCCTAGAGCAGCTGCCAGCCTAGCTGCGGCCTGTGCGCACAGGGCTTTCGGTGCCACGCTGACCAAGCTGCTGCGGCGCCGCTGCCTGCATATGAGACTGGCTTTTGGCACCCTTCCCACTGGGCCACTGTGGCACTGCCACCCACACGTGCAATTGGGCTGCCGACCGGGCCACCGTGGCACCTATGCCCGCACAAACAACCTGGCTTTGGGTGCGCCTCTGACCCGGTCGTGGCTGTGCCCCTGCCTGCGTTGCCGACCGGGCCTCTGCCAAGCCCCAGCCCATCCACGCCACTGCCCTGTGTGCGTGGCTCGCAGATACAATTGAAGGAGGGGTGGCCAGGCAGAGGGGAGAAAGACTGGAGCTCCTGTGCCCTGTCCACACTGAATCACCAGCCCCCCTGCTGAAAGAGAAATCTGCTATTGTGTCTCAGGCCTGCCCTAGTTCTTACTCATACGCCCCCACCCCTGGCCACACCTTCACTACCCTGCTTTCTAATAGCTAGGACAGCAACCAGAAGTGCCCCAGGACACAGAAGCTTTCTGGTTCCCCCAACCCTCTCCCAAAATCTCCCTTTCCCACAACTGAGCCCAAAAGAAAAAATAAAGAAAAGCCCATGTGATAGGCAAACCCCCAGAGGGAAAACATACTCATGCGTAAAGCAAAAAGAACCACATCAAACACAATGCACACCTCAGAATCCAAAGCACCTCCAGAAGATCAGGGACATTCTTTAGTAAAGGAGCTTGTACAGTTGGAATCAATTCTAAGTGAAACAGAATTCAGGGCTGCAATATTCAAGACACTCAGAGAGCTCACTCAATGATGGCAAAGTACCCAGACACAGTTAAATGACCTCAACAAGAAATTTTGTGAGCAAAATGAATACTTTACCAATAAAATTGAGAAGCTAGAGCAAAACCAAAAGAAACTCCTTGAAATGAAAGGCATCATGGGAGAGGTGAAAAAAGAACTGACCAGCATAGGAAACAGGGCTGACCAGCTAGAGGAAAGGATGAGAGAAATCGAAGATGGAAACATGGAAATGTCACAGAGGGAAGAGGAAAGGAAAATGAGAATCAAGAGAAATGAAAGAGCCCTACAAGAACTCTCTGACTTCATCAGAAAGTACAATATTAGAATAATAGGGATACCAGAAGGAAGAGAGATAAAATATTCTCAGAATCTACTAAAACAAAGTGGATCAGAATTTTCCTAACCTATGGAAAGGATTATAGCCCCAAATCCAAGAGGAAATCAGAAGCCCAAACTACCTAGACCTTAGCAGATCTTCTTCAAGGTATATTGTTCTGAAGATGACAAAAACCAAAGACAAAGAAAGAATCCTCAAGAATGCCAGGGAAAAACAAAATATAACTTTCAAAGGAAAAACTATCAGGCTGTCATCAGACTTCTCAGCAGAAACTCTGTAAGCCTGGAGAGAGTGGAGCCCAATCTACAAAATATTAAAAGAGAGAAATTTCCAGCCAAGAATTAACTATCCAGCAAAACTGACCTTTAGATATAAGGAGGAATTAAGGCCTTTACAGATATACAGAAGCTGAGGGAATTCTCCAGCTCAAAACCAGCACTTCAAGAAATACTGAAGGAGGCTATTCGACCTGACTCAAGAAATCAAAATAAATGGAGAAATGTTGGGACAACAAAAAAATAAAAAGGAAAGAAGAAATGGATACAGGATATCCTTATATATCAATCATCACCCTGAATGTAAATGGACTGAATTCACCACTATAGAGGCACAGGGTAGCAGACTGGATTAAAAAACAAAATCCAACCATATGCTGCCTACAAGAGAAACACCTCAGCCACAGGGACAAGCATAGACTCAGGGTAAAAGGATGGAAAACAATACTCCAGACAAATGGCAGTCAGAGAAAAGCTGGAGTGGCCATACTGATTTCTGATGAAAAAGA
>PVKE010038087.1:0-15601 GCA_004027555.1 Craseonycteris thonglongyai
TCTCGCTGATAGGAGCCTTCCTTCTCTTTCTCCTTCCTCTCTCCTTTTTTCTTTTTCTTTTCTTTTCTTTTCTTTCTTTCTTCCATCCCTATTTCCTTCCTTCCCTTCAGCAGAATAAATCTGGGTCATGGTTCCTTCATAAAACGAGGGGGCACATAACCGTTCTGGAATATACTGCTATCGCAAACGGCTAAGTGTGTAATTGAAACATTGCCATGGTAACCATGAAGCATATTTTCCAGAGTGCTGCAATCTGGAAATGCCTTAAAATTCCATAGCGAGACCATTTCTGGTTTCAGCATAAATTTCATTTAAGAATTCTCCTGGTGTTGTAGTGCTATTTCTTTTCATGACTCTTCAATTTTTCAAAGGTACAGTTAATCAAAATATAATACATAAATGTGTTGCATGCTCTGTATCAGGTGTTGTGTTTAGGACTTTGCATACATTATTTCATTTATTGTATAGAAACGTGCTGTGTGAAAGTTACTACTATTTTTTTTTCTCACTTTTAAGATGAGAGAATAAAAAATTTCAGGAATTTTAATAATTTCCCTGAGTCATGCTGCTATCTTACTTGTGATCATGATTTTGTGGGTTATAGTTTATTCCTTTTCCATAATGACTAAGGTCTCAGCTAGGGTGGCTTGAAAAGTCAAGATGCCCAGGACAGTTTCACTGGGGCCGTATGTTCAGGACCTTTACTATGGCTGCCGGCTGAGTTCTTTGTTTTTCTTCCATATCATCTCTGTTGGGTCTGACACATCCAACATTGCTTCTTCATTTACATGTCTGGTGTCTAGGCAAGGATGACTATCACAGCCAGGTATGTCCAGGCATCACTCTCTCCTCATGTGTCTTTTCCACATGGCTAGTTCAGTTTTCCTCCCAACATAGCAGTCTCAGAATCATCAGTCTTGTCTGTCTATGGCCATCCCGTCCTGAACACACCCGATCTCGGAAGCTAAGCAGGTTTGGGTCTGGTTAGTACTTGAATGGGAGAATCATCAGACTTATTCTATGTTGCTTGGCTTCTCCCAGAGTGAAAATTCCAAGAGATTTATGATATATGAGTAGCCTCAGAGATCACGTAACCTTATTTTGCTATATTCTGTTGGTCCAAAGGGAGTCACAAGCCCAGTCCAGAAAAAAAAAGGACAGTGAGTATAGACCCCCACCTCTTAACCAGAAACAGGTCAAGTAATATGTGGCCATTTTAAAACAATACACAAGGTTTGATGGATCCGCAAACACATACTTCTCAGCACCATTCTTGGGCAAAGACATGGTCGACTATTTCTCAGTAAAAAGAATTTTCCAGAACTACAAACATTCCCTATATAGTGACCATTCACAATTCTGTGGAATTCTGTGGGAAAAATGGGGGATCTGGGGCAGACCCTTATAGCCCCATCTCTATTTTCCAGGGTTTATCATCCAAGAGAGGGAGAAGTGTTAGGATGGCACTTGGAGCTTCTCTACCCTCTTCAACTCTCTCTCTTCCCTCCCTCCCCCCCACTCCTCCTCTCTCAATTTCTCTTCTCCCCACTAGATGATGAAAAATAATTTGTTGACAGCTCGTGAGTGTTGTTGGTCTTTTGGCTCCCTCAGGGTCACAGATAAGAGTTCTCTCCTCTTCCTTGCTGTCACTCTATGAGTAACAGTGGGTAGAACCACTATCTCTGTCTTGCTGTTTTGACTGCGATAGGCAAACAGAGTTTAATTCAAGGAGAATCATCCACATGTCCTCACGTACTTATATTTTTATGTATTAGCTGCCTTTTATGTTTATTGTTTAATTGGCTTAGAGTCTGAAACACAAACTGATGTGAGCAAAGGCCCCTGCCCTCATGCCCGGCCCCCATGCCAGGTGTTAACCTAAATCTCTCCTGTGGTGAGAATACCAAAGTTGAATGCGTTGGGTTTGCACTGATTATTTTTCTATCTTAAAAATAGAGAAAAATACATAATCTTTTATAAATACTAAAACTGCATCCATTTAAATTATTTTTTGTTCTACTTGTTCCTTTTTATACTATATTATTCAAAATTTCCAGAACAGTGTTCAAAATTATATTGGTACAAACTAGCTTTTTATTCTTCTTGAGCCAAATGGCAATATCGTTTTACATCAAGTGGGCATTAAGATATTTATTCTTTTTTTTTAAAGTTTTATTTTTATTGTTTGAGAAAAAGTGAGAGTGAGAGTAAGAGAGCAAGAGATGAAGAGAAGTGGGGAGGGCCCAGAGCAGTCTCTATAGTAGTGTGTCATTAATTGTAAAGTAGTCTCATTACACAAAGGTGAATATGGGATTGCAAGGGGGCAGAACGGAACTGGGGGCCTCCCTCATGTGAGACAAGAACCTTTACCACCATCCTGGTGGTTACAAGTTGCACTGAAGTTCAGCATGTGGGTTTGCACAGCTGGGGTCAGGATTTGATCCCTGGACCTCATGGTTGCAAGGCAAGTGCTCAAGCTGTTAAGCTATCCCAGCATCCTCCAGATATTTATTCTTGTACATAAGAAATAACATTTATGAGAAATATATTCCCCAACTGAGATGGCATGGGCCTTTTTTCTTCTTACTACACTTATAACTCTCTGGATATTTAGGGAGATCTAGGAATTTTAAAGTGTTCTTGGTTCAGGGAGAGGCAAACTCCACTTGATGAGGATAGCATCCTTATATCTATAAAAGAGAAGGGTTTTTCACATATTTTCTTTATATTAATATATTTGTTTTCATGAATGAGATTGTGCTATAGTTCTTCATCATGTTTCCTCTCTTTGCCAGCTTTTAGTATCATCATTTTGCCAACTTTCTAAAATGAATCTGATAGTTTTCCACTGAAAATAACTACTTTGATTAGCTTCCTTAAACTTATTAAATTGACCTATTAATTTCAGTGACTATTTTACTGGTCACAAATTACTTTAGTCAGAAGGTCAATTAGTAGAAAAATAGAATCTGTAAAATATTTAAATATACAGCTAATGGGCTGGGGAATATGTGTTTAGAAACAGACACAGGCTGTATCTCTTGCATATAAACATTTCACCAAGGATAGAGAGTTTATGTATTTGTTGTTGCTTTTGTAAGAGGGAAAAAGAAATCATCACTGTTCTGTTCTGAAGGGACTTTGACCACAGAGCCTCATTTGAAGAGATAGGGAATTAGATCAAACACCAGCTGAATACAAATACCCTATTTACCATGTATATCAGAAATTAACAGCGTTAAGGGTTTTCATGACAAAAGCAGAACTGGCTAGCACTTAATAAACTTAAGGAGAGAAGAATTAAGTCCAAGCTCAAATGTACTCATTCAGCAAATGTTTAGAGAGTGATGGTTAATGGGGTCAGGCATGAAGCTAGGCACTGTATCATAGGCAAAAGAAAAAAGGCTAATTATATCCTTAATAAAGCAATAAAGTGGTTATTGGGCCCTCAAAAATACAGTGGTTCGTAATGTTTGTTCACCAAGATAATTAGGGTAAGGATTCACCTCATAATGTTTATACAAAGATTTAAGGAGAACTATGAGCAGATGTATTTCTACCTTTCTTCTTTTCTTCATCTCCTGACAGGAGACAGAGAGGGAAAGAGAGATGGGGGACGGGGGATGGGGGAGAGGGAGAGAGGAAGAAGAGAGAAAATGGAGAAGTCACATTTAAGGTATTATACTACATTATTCTTGTGTACTTGCCATTTTATTGACTCTTTGACATAACAACATATCATGTTTAATAAATGAGGGTAGTAATGTAAAATCTTACAATGTCAAACATGGGTACTCTGCAGAAGTTGCTATCACCATTATCTATGTTTTGAAATCCCATTCATACTTCAAAAGCTAGTTTGCAGGAAGATTTTTGATGGCAGTAGATTAAAAAAAAAAGGATCCCAGCTAACATTTATTGGTCACCTACTACAAGCCAAGTACTCTCTGAGGTTCCTTACTATTGCCATTTCATTTAGTCCTCATAACAATTCTTTACATCAACATTGTCTGTCACTAAATCGTTCAAGAAATACAGGCAAAGAAAGGCAATTACATTGCTCAAAGTCGTAAACTAGTCAATCCCACAGCCTGGATTTAAACCTATGTCTCCTTGACTTAAAAAAATATATACTATTTATTCTACAACCCAGGCAGTATTTCCTTTGAACTCCCATACAATTGCATAGATCTGCCTTAAAATGCTTAACACATGTTACCTTGTCTAACATATCAACACAGGATTGGGCACTTTGAAATTATTATTAAATTTGACTTAGATTTATTTGTAGACATTAGGACGAAACTGGGTAAATGTCACATTCAGCAAATTCCTGAAGTACACATAATTGGGCACACTCACAAATGGTAACAGGCAAGGACACCTTTGAATTTATGCCTGTCAGACAGAATAGGGAATAAGATTAGAGAAACAAATAAAATGTGCCTACTTCAAAAATATTTTATACCTAAGAGGATACAATTTTTTCTTGCAATATTTTCCAATGCTTGGTTATCTTTGGAGACCTTATTTTTCTTTAAAGGCTTAATTTGAAGGTTCTGTGAAAGAGGAAGTTACGGCAAGCCAGCAAGACAGATGGGGTTGTTGCCTATAAATGTGCCACTCACCTTACAGATACTGACAGGCTGTTTTATTAATCACTGGCACAGATATTTACTAGAGCATGTGGTTCATATTGGGCAGTAAGACCAATTTAGGCCTCTCTTAGAGGAAAAAATTCCCCATTAGAAACTGAGAGAAACCCCAGGAGACGACAATTACGAGCTAATAGGGTCATTTATTTTTGTGTTTATATTTTTAACTGAAAGAAGCACATTATCTACTAAGGGGGACCTCGAGAGAATGTGTAGGAACTGAAAGAACTGTTTGTTCTCTCATCCACAAACTAAGCCATGAGCCAAACAACTAAGAAATGATCCAGCCCTCACTACACAATGGTAAATGCAGGGGAGGAGAGGTGTAGAGCAAGAAGCTATTTAGAGGGGTGACTCTGAGTCTGAGATGCCTCAGAAAATCACAGAATAGTTTTTAAGACTAGGTGTTTCCAAACTAGTTCAGAAATCAACAAATGTCTATTAAGAGGAAGTGCAAGACCTTCTGCTAGGCACTATGGGTGCTGAAGATGGGAAGTTAAGTCATTCTTCACCTCCAGGCTTGAAAGGAGACCCTGTGATTCAGTAACAATTGTATACCACAGTGGGGGAGATGACATGCACATAAATAAATGCCCACATTTCTTGAGTATGAACAGGTAATTTGTGTATAAATTTTATTGAATCAATGGCAGCATGGATAGAAGAAAAAGTGACTAAATGTATAAACTACTGCTTTAAAAAGAGAAGTAGTACATGAATGTAGAAAATTTTATGAGAGGGAGAAATGTAGGAGAGTGGAGAGCAGAAGTCATGAGAACATGATAGTATGAACAACATATCTGCTTTGTAAGAGAACCTGGCTTAGAAGTAGGAATCCTAAAGGTAGCCATGTAAAAACAAATGGAAAACATCAGGAAATCAGAGAATATATGAATATAAGTATATACATGAAGGTACTCCTGTTCCAGTCTGGCTGCTTCATAAAAGGGCTTATGGGAAATATAATTAACTAAATTTCTATTGAAAGTATATAATTATTCCTGTTTGCAGGACATAACCATTAAACATATAAATCTAAAGCCTGGAATGTAGAGAGTTGAGATTTAGGAACATTTACTACTGGGTGGTAACATTTCAACAAGACTTAAAATACAGAGACTGAACACATGAGTTTCAGAGTTATAAAGATCAAAAGACAAGGCCAGGCTTCACATCTTGGCGGTTGTCTAACATGGGAAAACTGCCTCACCTTCCTTACATATAAAATGTGACCCTACTGCCTACACCATAGTTTTTGTTTGTTTGTTTTTAAGTACCACAGGTGGTAATACTTTTATAGCACTTAGACTATTAGAAGTTAATCGAGGGGCGTAAAATGAAGGCAAAAGTGTAGAATTTCATAACAGTTAAATGAAGACAACTACACACAAGAAACACATAGTACTTATGTTTTCATCATTGCTACAAGTTTATATGCATATTTTATAGAAAACACATTAAAATGATCCCCAGATTGACATGTATTCTATGAAAAGATACCTGCAGAGCCTGTAATCATCTTGACTTTTTCCTCTGAAATACTATAATACATGTATCAGAAGTTGTATCTCAGTAACACAGATATCATTAAACTGCAATCCCCTCTATGCTCTTTATATTTTAATGATTGTATTAGTGTCAGTAACATCTAGGATCCAAGGTGGTTCTGGTGGAAAGGAAATTACAGGAACTCCCTGTTAGCACAGCTGGATAAGAAGCCACATTGAGCATATGTGTACTCTTCTCACGTCACTTAAAAACTCTTGTTGACACATCTTTTGCAATATATACCAAATTTGTACTCTATTATGGTATTTCCATCCCAATGAGAGCAAAAGAGAGCCACTCATCTAGGAGTCCAGAAATGTAGAAAGTGTTAGTTGGCAACTGATTGTGCAAACAGTTTCATTTCACATGTCATAAAGCTAAAGACGAGGTCGGCCACTGTGATGAGAATAAAATGAGTCCTGGGTGTGATATTTCTTTTTTCCCTAAGATCTAAAAAGGAGAGGGCATACTGGAATAAAGTGTCTCTATGGGAAATTGGAAATAAAATTGCTCTTTTTATAACATCTCTGGATTTAAGACTTCTTTTTTTAGTTTTATATCATAGGGATAAATACGAACCCTCAAGTATAACATAGAAATAGTTTGAGTAAAATTGATAATACCTTTTCCTCCTTTGATAATATTCACATTCATACAGACTTCTTTGTGGGCAATTTTGTTAATAGAAATTTGATATATTTAATAAATTTAGGACATTCAGATCTTCTGTGTCTTCTGCCATCAGTTTTGCTAACTTATTTAAAAAAAAATTTCTTCTTCTATCTAACTTGTAGACTTCATTAGCATAAAGTGGTTCATAGTATTTCTTGTCTGTGGGATAAATACTGATTTCTTTGCTATCGTGCCTAATATTGCTAACTTGTTCTTTCTCTGTGTTTTTTTTTTTTCCTTACTATATATTATGTAGTTTTAATGATCTTTTCAAAGACCTAGCCTTTGGCATTCATAATTTTTATTATTAGTTTTGCTTTCTACTTCATTGGTTTTTGCTCTTTATTACTTATAGCATTTTCTATTTGGGAGTTTATTTTTTTTTTAGCTTCTTAAGGTGAAGAGATAAATAATTGTTTTTATGCATTTCTCCTGTTCTAATGTAGTCATTTAAAGCAATAATATCTCCTCTAAGCACTACTGTAGCTATAACTTACAAATTTTGATATGCTTGTCTTTTCACTTTCATGGAGTTCAAAATATTTAAATTCCATTGTATTTTATTGTTTGGCTTAGGAATGCTTTAGAAATTTGATTTATAAATATCTACAGATTTTAAAGGTATTTTAATATTACTGATTTCAAATTTTAATTTTCACAAAGAATTATCTGTAAGATTTTAAACTTTTGAAACTTATTTTATAGGAAAGTATATAGTCTACCTTGAACAGTGTTAAATAGGCCCTCGAAAAGCACATGCATTCTGTGATTAAAAAAAAAAAAATCTGACTTAGAAAGTCTGTGCATTTCCTGAGGGCATTTATGTCACATAAAACAAAAAGAGATTCAGTAGTCTGCGAAATATTGACCCACGAAGACCCAAGAGCCACTTCCATTTAATTGTAACAAACAGATGAGATAAAGAAAAGCTACTGGGTTCAAAGGTAACCTTGTCACTCTCCTGATCTGAGTCTGGATTCAAAAATTCCCAGGGAGTTTCCTAATGGGGAATGATCCTAACTCATTCCATTTTCAGAGGATGACTATGGGGATTTGAACAGCGAACACCAATCATCTCCCTCTGTTGTAGATCCTCAATATCAAAAGTGGAGCTAAAGTTCTGCCTTAGTCATCAGCCTTGTAGTGCTGCATTATGCCCCATTTGGGCCCCTCTTTAATACATAGCTAGGCTCTTCCCATATCTACCATTCCTCTCCAATGTGAACCTGCTGGTGCTGAGTAAGGGGGAAACTCAAGTTTCCATACACTGAACATATCTACAAGATCCATTCACTATGTGAACTTTCAGGTCTTAAGAAGAGCTAAACTGGGACTGAAGCCCATCCACACTCATGGCATCCAAAGGGTTTTCCCCCAGTACAAGTTCTCTGACGTTCCATAGCAGCTAACTCTGACCAGAGGCGTATCACCTTCATTTCATTCATAGTTGCTCCCTCACATAATTTCCCAGATGATCAATAAGGTATGAACTATGCTTGAAGGTTTTCCCACACTTGACATGCAGAGGGTTTGACTCTACTGTGTATTTTCTGATGCTGAATAAGGTGGGAGTTACTACTAAAGGCCTACCCTACATTCATGGCACTCATAGGGTCTCTCTCCAGCTTGAATTCTATGATGTTTAATAAGGGGTAAACTCCTGATAAAAGATTTCCCACACTCATTACAATCAGAAGGAGCCTCCTCTGTATGGACTCTGATGTTCAATGAGGTGAGGGTAAAGACTGAATTTTCCCATAGCCATTGCATGTATACGGTCTCTCTTTAGTGTGAATTTGCTGATGATATTAGATTTGAGCTCTGATGAAAGGCGTCCCCACATTCAGTACATTCATAGGGTTTCTCCCTAGTATGGATTCTCTGATGTTGAAAAAGACTTGAGCTCCAACCAAAGCTTTTCACATTTATTACATAGAAGGCATCGATCTCTCCTGTACGGATGATCTGATGCTGGATAAGGTATAAACTGTGCCAGACGGTTTTCCCACACTCACTATATTCATAGGGTTTCTCTTCAGTATGTATTATTTGATGCTGAATAAGTTTGGAACCATGTCCAAAGGCTTTAAAGGCTTTTTCACATTCATGACACTCATATGGTTTCTTTTGCGTTGATTTTTTTTCATGTTGAATAAGATATGAGCGCTGCCTGAATAATTTTCCACAAATGTTTTACATTTGAGATTTCTCTTCTGTAAGAATTTGTGGCTATTGGATAAAGTTTGCCACATTATCCAAGTTTTGTCCATATTCAAAGGCTCCCTTGTGTTTGCTTTTGTTTATAGTTACCTCCTTCATGTAGTCTTTTCCCTACTTTAAAAGTTTTCTGCTTTATAATGAACTATTCCTCAGTCCAGGTCTCACTAGCCCTGCTCTTTTGAGACTTCTGTTCTGGGTATGAAAACAGGGACTGTGGGGACACCTGTTCAGGCTGCTTCTCCATGGTCTGGGCCCACTCCCTGATGCTGCTCCAAAGCCAGGATGGATGTTCTCTACAAATTCCTCAGGACACAAGGGGCAAGCAGTCACAGCTCAGCCCACTCTGTGCATTCTGCACTGTTGGCAACCTATTCTGTGAATTTTCATCAAAATGTTCTATCCACGCTTATTAGGTCGTTTAGCTCTTTCATACACTTATTGACTTTTTGGGGGGTGGAGTCAACTAGTTCCATTAATTATTGAAACAAGAATCTAAACATCTCTGAGCACTACCTATTTGTTCCTTTAGTTCTTACAGCTTCCTAAGTGAAATGTGATTACCTTTTATCAGGTAAAGAGCTATTTAGAATGGTAAATTTACTCTTGTATAATTATGTAATTTTCTTCTTTGTCTCTAGTAGTACTCTATTATGTAGTCTGCTTTGTCTTTTATAAATATATTCGTAAAAGTTTTTTTTTATTCATTACTGTACGCATAGTTTTTGAAAAATTATTTTACTTGTAATATATCTAGGTCTTTACATATAAAATGTATCAGCCAGTTGGATCTTGCCTTCTTTTTTAATGCTATCCTTAGAATCTCTTTTTTTTTTTCTTTTTTAAGGCATGTAGTCCACTTGCTATTAATGAAATTATTGTTATGTCTGGGCATAAGTCAACCAAATGTTTTCAATTTGTTTATTTTGATTTTTTTTTCATTGTTAAATTTATTGAGGGTGACATTGATTGATAGCAATTACATTGTTTCCAAGTGCACAGTTCTACATTACATTGTCTATACATCGCATAATGTGCTCACCACCGAGAATAAGCTCTCTTTCCATCACCATATATTTGATTTTGATTTTTTCTATTGCTCCTTCAATGATTTGTTTGGGTTAGTACAAAAAAATGTTTTAGTGTGGTTCTGCTCTATTTCCTCTATTGTCTTGTTAGCTAGGTCTAACAATAATGCATCTTTAACTCATTAGAGATGATTATATTATCTTCTCAGGCTTCACACTTCATCAGGACACTGACCCCTTCCTGCTTCACACTGCACACATGTGATACTCTTACAACAGTATAATTTCATTTACCGTACCTATTAAACTTTCCTTTTTTCTCTGTACAATATACTTTCTTATCATTATAAAGTTACGTTGTTATGCCTTTTGCTTTAAATGATCAATTTTCAAGTAAGTTATAAAAATAAAAATAATATTTTATATATTTTTAAAAATGCTCAGATTTAATAAGCAAGACAAATAAATAAAATATAAAAATTTATATATACAGAAGAATGTTGAATATTTGACTAACAGGCATATAACATTGTAACACTGTAAGTGTCTGATATTTGAGACAAGGAAAAAATAAGCTTGATTTAAGAGAAATTTAATTATACTCCTGGTTTCAAAGGATTAACATTGCACAATGTTTATTTGTGTGGTTATAAGGAAAAAGAGGCTCTCCAAAAATGTGAAAAAAAATATTGAAAAAGAAGATTTTCAAGGTTATTAATAAAACAAAAGCATAAAAGTAACTTTAAATCTCTAAGCTAAATTTAAGGGAATGAGAAGAAAAATATGATGATGTTAAATATGGTGATGGATGATGTTAATATAATAATAATAATGATTAATCATTAAGAGCGTTGGTTATGCCATTTTGTGCCTTAAGTAATTAATATGCCATTTTATTCTTTCAACAATTCCACAAGGTATGTGGATTTATCAACATCATTCAAGTGAAAAAGTTAGAGAAAAAGTAAGTAATTCATCCAAGGTATAGTTTAGTAGACTTGGATCAAAACACACCCCTGACTCAAAACCCTAGTTGGTTAAGACTAAGTTGAATTTCTCCCCACCTAATAAGTTATGCAATTTGCATGGAAGGAATCCAATCTATAATCAAATATTAATTTTGAACATTAAGTAAATTTTGACTATTATTTTAGAAAAAAGTAATGATAATAACCATTAATAATAAAATCAAAATGTGTAAACTATCTTCAAACTTATGAAGAGGTAAATAGCAAAGAGGACACTTAGCAATACATACATAATAAAAAAAAAGTCAAAATAAAATGTAATATGAGCAATGAAAATTGAAGTGATAGTAGTATATCAATCATCTCCTCAATTCCAAGACTCTGAAATTTGGCAAAAGTATTTAACTCAAAGTTTCTTTTAAGAGATATAATAAAAATGTAAACACATTAAAAAAACTGAAAATTTTTTAGACTACTGCAGTGAAAAATTTCTTAAAAAGTACATTTGGGGGGAAGCCGGGATGGCTCAGTGGGTTGAGCGCTCACTTTGCAGCGCCGGGGACCAGGGATCGAATCCCGGCCCCGGCCCGTGCGGAACCATATGCTGAACTGGGAGCTCCCCCAGTTCAGTTCTCTCTCTGTCTCTGTCTCTGTATCTCTCTCTCTCTCTCTCTGTCAAAAACCAATAAAAATAAATAAATAATTTAAAAAAAAAAGTACTTTTGGAAAGAATATCAAACGATAAAGGTTTAAAAACACTATTTTGTAAAAGTTATAGAAACCCAGTGACAATATAACATTTATAAAACATTGTGTACCATTATTAAATAGGATACCAGTAGATAATAAAATTATACCTTTTAAATGACAAGGTAAATTGATAGAAACAAATGTCTTATAGATTTTAGTAAGTCTGTATATAGTTTTGATAGATTAATAAATCATAAGAATGACAAAATTATAAATATATAAATAAGTAGAATAAAATTAATTATTTTCCTTTAGATATAATTTTTTTTCCAAATGGGCTTTTGATCATTTTTTTAATAATAAGGAGTTGAGATCTCCTATGTGTAGTTTTTATCTTGGGGAATTGTAGAGTTAATAGTATAAGTAAACATAAAAAGAAATAAAGCAAATATATGCTGTAATTTAAGGAAGTGGCTATTTCCAAACTAAATGCACTGATATGTGTGTTGTTTATGATAGGGGAGAACTGCAATACACTCTGAATAGAAGAGAATTCTCCAAGCCATATTTTTCATTAGTAATATAGGATTCCTGTCCTGCCTCTTTCCAAAATAATGAGACTGCGTAAATTTTTAAACATAATGTAATGTAGGGTAATTGAGGATAAAATTATAATGAAGGTAATCTAAAAGTAGCTGAGGTTATAAATATCATCAGCTCCTTGAAATAAATGATTTGCCTTTTAAGTTTTGTTCTTGACAGAAAAAAAAAGCAACGTTAAGTTTATTGTTTTCATTGCCTGACTAAGAAAAATGTGAGAATGTACTCATAGTTATTCTTTTGTTCTCTATGAGCAAATAGAAATCAATATCTATATTGTGCTCTATAGGTATTATAAGAAGTCGTAGACTATTTGAGAGGCAAATGTATCCTTTTAAATTTAATCATTGGGTAATGATCTATTAAATCTAAAGGGAAATCTTATAAATTTTCAGATTTACAATGTTAGGAGAATAAAAAACCTGAAATATATATATATATAATTTTTATCCAATTTCAATTCTTATCATTAACTGATTTAATATTATTATAATGGATTTTGATAAATTTTACACAAGATTATACACAGGTCAAACTATAATGTCGCAAGGTGATACTAACTTATTCAGGGAAATGTTGTGATGTATCTATTCCTCCCTCTCCACTGGCAGAAATCTTTTGCAAATTACAAACTATCCATATGTAACTTCTTGGTCAAAGGATAGGAGTCTACAATATTAGCATTTAGTGGCATATTTAAAAGGACTCTACACCATCCCTTTGTCCTAGAAATACTCATTAAGAAAGATTGTGTGTCTGCTGTTTGTGTGATCAATGCGTTTTATAATGATGAGAGATCATCTTCTTTCCACAAACATTTTTCCATGCCTTATCAAGTACTACAAATAACCTTATTTTATATTCCTTCAGTCTTTTGGGAGTTAAGAGTACAGGGAAGAATCTCACATGTAACTAGCTTCTGCCAAGTCATGTATGTGGCTGATGATTTGAGCAGAATGAGAGGCACAGAGGTGCCCAGAGAAGGTATATTAGATATGGAGGTAATGATGGGTCGTGATTTAGCATGTCATATTGACATAAAGTTGGTTTGTAACAGATGTACTGCAAGGTTCTCTTTCAAATTTTTGATCTTCTAACAGACTCATAACCTTTGCAAATTTCTAGGCCCCAGACTTCCTCTCTAAGAAACTACCTGTTTTACAAAGTGGGTACCATCTGACTGGGTGAGCACAATTGTAAATTATATATCTGGTCACAACCATTTTGATAAATGAAAAACACAGGGCCTTTTGGTTATGGTGGCTTAAAAATCTTTCTGTATGAACAATTCTCTAGTTACTGAGGTGTTTATTTGTTTGTTTCATTTCTCACTCATTCCTCTCACTGGCCTTTGTAAACATTTATTGGCTTTCCATTTATGTTACAATTTTGAATTAAAATTTATATTAATGAAAATCCCATAATGTACACTTCATCGTTTTGATGAACTTTTTGCAATGTTATGAAGGGCACTGCTTCACATATATTGTAAGTTCTTAATCTATTTAGTAGAAAAAATATAGAGAGGTAATCCAAGATGGCAGAGTAGGTAAAAACTGTGCCTGCTTCGTTCTGCGAACATATTTAAATTACAACTAAATTATAGAACTACTAACCTGGAGAATCATCTGAAGTCTAAGTTTAGCTGAACAGAAGTTTTATTACTAAGGATACAGAGAAGAGGAGTCCACGTCAAGATTGGTAGGAGGGGCACAGATGTGAAAGAAGCCAAACGGCCAGTGGCAGTAGACAATCAGGAAGAATATCTCAGCCAAGGAGGTTCTTTTCCCTCTGGAAGAATGAGAAACCCCAGTCCCGTACCAGGCTCCCAACTCAGAGCACTGGTGCTGGGAAGAGGAGCATCACAATATTTGACTGTGAAAAACAGTGGGTACTCTGACGATCTTGTTGGGATGAAAGGCTGCAGGAAACCCAGCCTGATGTTCCAATCCCTCTGCAATACCAGTCCTGTCAAGTATTTCCTTATTAAGTAAAATAGGTGAGGACAGAGAATTACAAACACAAAATCTGTCTCTGACAATGCACCTGCTGCCTGCTCACGCACATCTTGGTTACCTGCAAAAACAAATTGAGGATGTTGCCCTACCACACACTTAACATTAGGAAAGAAGGGAAAGCTGGGATTGGCTCAGCTGGTTAAGTGCTCACTTTGCAGCCCCAAGGACCAAGAATTGAATCCTGGCCTGGCCCATGCAAACCCATATGCTGAACTGGGGTGTGCTTCCCATGCAGGAGGCCCCCAGCCTGGTTTCCACCTTGCATGGCCCCTGCTCAACTGTGTGGAATGAAACCATGTCACAAACTGATGACGTACAACTACAGAGACTGCTCTGGGCCCTCCCCCTTCTCTCTGTCTCTCTCTGTCTTTGTCAAAAACAATAAAATAAATCTTTAAAAAATATATTAGGAAAAAAAACTGACCTTTCCCAACCTTTCTTTCCTTTCTGGACTCATCAATCCCTCTTCGATGCCATACCTTCTTGTCATTTCCTTCTATGCCCCATCCTCACATGAATGAACAGGTAGTTTTGTCACTCTGAGGTCCAGATTCACTCTCTAGTAAGACCCTACAGTACTTCTCAAATAGGTGCACTCACTAAGCAAAAGTTCTCTCCTTTTGTGCTCCAGACAATGTTAATAATAAGCAGGACTGATGGCTAGACTCGGAGAACATCAAAATAGCACTGGTTTCCACTCCTTTTTTTTTTCATTTAAAAATATATACCTGAAATCTTTATTCTGAAACATTTAAAATAGACCTACATCCATAGAACAAATCCAACTCGGCTTGATATGTGAATAAATGAAAGGTGTGCCACATGTCTTGCAATCACAAGAAAACCTGTCATTGCTGTAATCACTCTTTGAATCCACAGAGCAAATGACCTCTTTAAGGAAAGCTTCAGATTCCTTAAAGCGAAGTTCTCCCATGGGAAAGCAGTCATCAGATTCCCTGAAGTGACATCTCCATAGATCTGCCAATGTAGGAGGGCGACAAGCGGTTTAATTACTGAATAGTCTGTCCTTCCCTAAGGTCCTTTTGTGAAATTGTATGAAACGATTCTCCTCAAATTTATTCTTGAAATGTGTCATCACTGCACATCTTTTCATTATTTTCACATAAGGAGAGAGATGGATTCCTTTCCAAATGTATTTATTTGGGTAAGATCTTGGCGGCTATTTTTTTTTTTTTTTAACTTTT